>CAUYQU010047715.1:0-19079 GCA_963574635.1 Cheracebus regulus | reverse complement strand
TGAGCAGTGGTTTGTAGTTCTCCTTGAAGAGGTCCTTTACATCTTTTGCTAATTGTATTCCTAGATATTTTATTCTCTTTGTAGCAATTGTGAATGGGAGTTCACTTTTGATTTGGCTCTCTGTCTGTCTATTATTGGTGTATAGGAATGCTTGTGATTTCTGCATATTGATTTTGTATCCTGAGACTTTGCTGAAGTTGCTTATCAGTTTCAGGAGATTTTGGGCTGAGATGATGGGGTCTTCTAAATATACAATCATGTTGTCTGCAAATAGAGACCATTTGGCTTCCTCTTTTCCTAATCAAATACCCTTTATTTCTTTTTCTTGCCTGATTGCTCTGGCTTGGACTTCCATTACTATATTGAATAGGATTGCTAAGAGCGGGTAACCTTGTCTAGTGCCAGATTTCAAAGGGAATGCTTCCAGTTTTTGCCCATTCAGTATGATATTGGCTGTGGGTTTGTCATAAATAGCTTTTATTATTTGTGACATGTACCATTGATACCTAGTTTATTACTGGCAAACAGAATGCAACAGCAAATCAAAAAGTTTATACATCATGATCTAGTAAGCATCATCCTGGGGATGCAAGGCTGGTTCAACAAACACAAGTCTATAGATGTAACCTATCACATAAATAGAACCAAAGACAAAAACCACATGATTATCTCAATAGATGCAGAGAAGGCCTTTGACAAAATTCAACAGCCCTTTGTGATAGATGATTTTTTTATATTAGCTCATTGTTGTGTCTTAGAGAATGCCCATGGAGTTGGCAAATAAGATAAATGTGGTTGAAATAGACAAAAAGAAATCTCTACAGCCTAAGTGCTGTCCAATGAGTAGAACCCTGAATAAAATGTCACAGTGTAGACCAAAAACGTGTGCCAGTGGGAGGGCTTGGGCACTTCAGATTGGGGTTTGGAGGGAGCTGAGTATACTAAAAAAAAAAGAGCAATTGGCGCTGAAGGCAAGCTTTGTCTAGTTCACAAGGTTGCCAAGAAAAAACACTGATCTTTTGTGTTGGATCATACATGCTATGATACTTCTATGTCTGACAGTCTATCTAGAATATGAGCATATATAAATGTGTCTATCTTAACATATAAGCTCCAAAGAGGACCAGGAACAGTCTTTTACTTTGAACTTCTGTACTAAACATTTAAATAGGTTCTTTCTCTGAAATGTTAATAAGTGATAGGCCAAAGAAAATAGAGTAAACATCCATTTTTAGTTATTTGATACTATCTCTTCCCTCATGCTGCAAATCCCCAGAAACATTAGAAACACTACGTTTGCAAATATATACATAGCTTCAATCAAAAACATAAAGGCTAATAATTAACAGGTTAAGAGTTCTGGGAAGCTTCTAAAAGATGAAAAACACATAGATTTCATAATCTAGGATGTTTATTATGATGCTGCAGAAGACAGAAGGAAATACCAGAACCAATAAGGATAAACATTTATAAAATCTCAAATCTAGACACACTGTAGCAAAATTTCGAATATCTTCATAGAGAGAAAATCTTCACGGTTACCAAAGACAAACCCAAAATTATCTATATGGGGAAAGAAAAATCGTATGGACTTCAGACTGACATCAGGCTCCTCATCAATAGTCATTCTATAAATACAATGAATCAACATCTTCTGATATTAACCAACATTTATTGAGGACTGTTCTAAGCATTTTCCCATTTAATTCTCCTAACATTGTTATGTGTAGGTACCATTATTGTTTCCATTTCAGAGATAAGGAATTAAAGTACAGAGAAGCCAAGTAGCCCCCACAAGATCATATACCTAGAAAAATGACATGGTATAGAGTAGTTGAAAATACACCATGCTAAGAGTCAGAGTCCTGGGTTCAAGTTCTTGCTGATGATGGTTGACATCTCTTCTAACGATAATAATCTATAATTATGTAATTCTTCTATATTTAAGGCACCTATGTAGATGCAGTAGAGAATTAAAAGTGGGACAGAATCTTGACTGACCTAGACTCAGGAAATTAAAAGCACAGGTCCAGATCTCCAAACTGGTATTCAAAATGTGAACATAGAAAGAAATTTTTTTAATGCCAATAGTTTTTTAATGCCAAAAGAAAATATCTTTTACCTGCTATTTTTGGTAGGTACACTGGCTTTCCATTTAGGAGAGAGACAAAGTGTTTCATTAGAATAGATTTGTTACAACAGGCCGGGTGTGGTGGCTCACGCCTGTAACCCAAGCACTTTGGGAGGCCAAGGTGGGTAGATCACCTGAAGTCAGGAGTTCAAGACCAGCCTGCCCAACATGGAGAAACCCTGACTCTACTAAAACACAAAATTAGCTGGGTCAGGTGGCACATGACTATAATCCCAGCTACTGAGGAGGCTGAGATAGGAGAATTGCTTGAACTCAGGAGGCGGAGGTTGCCATGAGCCGAGAATGCGTCATTGCACTCCAGCCTGGGCAACAAGAGCAAGACTGTGTCTCAAAAAAAAAATGTAGACACTCATGCAGTGTGTATGAAGATGTGCCCCAAGTCATAAAGGTGGTATGTAAAGAAGTAAAGTTTGGAAAAGCTGAACTTGAGAGTGGTTTTCCTTCTTTGTTGGACTGCTAAATTTTGATCAACACATAGCGTTTCTTTTTTTTAATTTGTTATTATTACTTACCGTTATGGTGATGACTTTCAACCACTCTTGGCTCAATGGGCTCTAAGACAAGAATGTCATAACTTGCTTGGAATAAGAGCTTAGAAGGATAGAGTAATATCAATAAATTGTGTTAGGTGGAACTACCCGAAATTGCCAGTCAGAAACTGTCCAATATCGGTAATTCACATGGTTTGACTTGTATATTACTGTTAGGGTCACCTGCTTTGCAACAAACCACTCTAAAATTCAGTGGCTTACACAACATCCAATTAACCATGTCTAATGATTCTTAGGGATGACCAAGGTCAGTTGCATGGGTTTGGGTTCTTCTGCTTGGGTACCATTGCTTGAGGGTCATTTGCCTAGGGACTTGACTGGACTGGAATGTTCAAGATCATTCCCCCACATGACTGGTAGGTAGTGCTGGCTGGCTGCTGGGAGCTCAGCTGTGGCTATCAAACAGAAAGCCCAGGTTCTTCTCTTTGTGGTGTAGGTTTCTCATAACATGGCCCGGGCTTAGGAGTTCCAGACTATTATTTTCACTGCATTCTACTTGTCAAAGCCAGTTCACAGGGCCAGCCCAATTCTGAGTGTTGGGGGCTGAAGGTAGCTCCACATCCTGATGTGTGTGGGAGCATGTATCTACCGATTGAAAATGAATTATTGGGAACCATGTCTGTTGGCCAGGTACTGCAAAAACGTTTCTTTGACAAATATCAGAGAGATGAGTCAGGGCAGTTCTATTCAAACAAAGACACAATGTGACAAGTGAGTAGTATAATTGTGGATGCTATTTATTCCTTAGTGTGTGCTAATAAAAATTATAATATTTAAAAGAGTACTGTGACATGAAAATGTCCAAAAACATTGATTCATAATCTAAGTGGAGTGATACGATTGCCATAATTCGAGAAAAGACAGATGAATAGGTAGAGACAAAACTGAGAGGGGAAAACACTAGCTCTGGCCAGGAGAGACTGAAGTAATCAAGCTCAGCTCCGTGGAGGAGGTGTTATTTGATCTGTGTCATGAATCAAGGGATAAGATTTAGACAAGTTAATACGAGGGATGGCAGAGACATCCAAAGTAAAGGGGAAAGATTGAGCATAGGTATGAAGGTGGCAAAAACCTTGGATGTCTATGTAGGGAAGAGTACATTGGTCCATTTCGCAGAAACATGAGGGAGTGTAAAAGCGTACAGTGAGAACCAAGATTAGAAAACTGAGCTGTAACCGACTGAAGAAGGCCTTGAAAGGCAAACTTCAGAGTTCGGGTTTGTTCAGCAATGAACCACTTTTTTTATGTTATACATGTATACAACAGGATATTATATAACTATTAAATAACATTCTCCAAAAGTATTTATAGACATCAGGAAATACCTATGTTAATAAATTAATGAAAGCAGAATAAAATTATACATATATATAATTTGAAGGCATCATAAAAATCTAAAGTTGAGAAACTTCGTGTACATACATAGAGAGAAGAAATCTAAGTGTTAAAATTGATAGTGGCATTGGGCATATTTCAATTTTTTGTTTGTATCATTCTCCATTTACCAAATTAGAATATATTACAGTTATAATCAAAAAAAATTTTAATGCATTAATCACAGCAGGTAAGTCTTCCAATAGAAACCAAGTAAAAATAGCATCATACCTGAACTTGGGAACTGGAATCCTCAAAGACCCATAAAGATTCAGGGCTTTGAGATCCAGATATGGGGCGAGACAGCTACTTTGATGGAGTATTTGAATGTTTGTTCCAAAGAGAATAGAAAGGACAGGAAAGTACTTGAACAACCTTTCACCACCAAGCTGCCTATGAGTTTCTAAATAAAGCCTTGAGTGGAGGGAAGATGACACGAGGCGCCTGCACACCATCATGCCACACTCTCATAGGGCTTGGAGTTGGGAAGACCCAGCCATAACTGTTTGGTTAAAATGTTACACTAAAGGGAAATATTGAGGCTGAAACCACCAGGCACAATCGTGATTCCACCAGCTATCCAGGCTCGAAATGGTGCCTTATGCAAATTTTTATTTTTTATCCCTCAAGTATCTTTTGTTCTCTCTTTTCCGATCTTTCATAGTATATTATTATATTATGGGAATCTGCTTAGACAGAAGCAGATTAAGGAGGATTTATGGAAATCCAGGGAAAGAAGAAAAATTGTCATATTATTCTAAATCACCATATGTGAACAAGATTTATTAATTCACTGTTTTGCTCAGTAGTTTTCAACCAAGTAGCTCTGAAATTTTGTCTATGTGTTTGACATGAGAAAACTGCCCTCCTATCTGTCTCTACCAGATTTACTCTTCCTAGCCAAGGTCTGGTTTTTGACCCTTCTTTCTGCCGTGCCAAGGGAACACGGGCTCTTCTGCAGCTGATCTGAATAACTGGAGTCCTAGTTTTTCAAATCATCCAAACCAAGTCAAGAAACTTTAGAAGGCTTTTACAGGTATTTTTAGCGCTTTCCCAGAAAGAGAAAGGAGAAATGTGACTAATAGTACCAAGGGAATTCTAGAGAACTAGGTCTTTCTATTTCCTATTTCCGCTTGAAGAAAGATACCCTCAGCATCTTAGGATAATGAAAATATAAACCAGCACATTTCTTTTTAATCAATAGATGAGATCAAGACCAACATAATGAAAGAAGTGGGGAGAAAAAGAGCCTTGAAAGCTTTCTTTCATTCAGTGGTCCCATTGCTCCGGGATTGTCTCTGTTGTAATAGTTCTTTGGGCTGACCAAAGCTGAGGAACAAAAATCTCTGTTTGATGTATCTGGAACATTTTTAATGGTCCTGATACAAAGAGCTGTTGGCTGGTATTTATTAAGAATCTACTACACAGTTATCCTGGATTACGTGCTTTGCATGAATTATTTTCTTTATCTGACTGATAGGAAAACTAAACACTAGTTCTTAAGTAATTTTTCCAAGGTTGGGACATGATGGAGCTGCAGCTGACCACAGTTTGTCTGATTTCAAAGCCTGCACTATTGTTTTCTATGCTCTGCTATTTTTAATTCATATACATGAAGTAGACTTCCACAGGCCTAGACATCTTTGAAGGACAGATGGTAAGTAGTCCTAAAAAAGAAATTTATCTTAGGTCCTCAGTTTGTTATGGGAAGGAAGAAGTGCTGATAATATTGTCTAGGTAAATTTTTGCTGTGTGTTTGCCTGAAGAGCATACAAATTCCAGATTACTTATGCTAAATATCCAGGACTGTGCACTGGACACTTATCTTATTTCTGCTGAATTAAAAGAAACATATGAGTTACTATGTTTAAACAGCCATCTGCCATTATAAGCAAATTCTTGAGGAAATTGCTTGGGACCTAAAGTATAACACATGTTTGATCTTTATGTATATTTGTACTTTTTCAATTTGGAAACTTTAAAATAAAGAGGTAAAAGGAGAGTGAGAAAGAAAGTTGGGAGAAAAATTGTCTTAAAAGGCAAAACAAGTGTTTTGTGGTATTCTGTACTCATGAGAGAAAGCGAAAAAATAAAGCTGCCGAAATAGACACAACCTGACACCAAAGCAGTGGTATTAACACCAAAGAGAGATGGCCATAGTAAAGAAAACCAAGCTGAAATTGTTCACTTTGGAAAAGACAAGTATCATTCAAATTTTATGGATGGTATGCTGAATAATGGCCCCTCAAAGAATTATCCCTGGAATCTGGGGCTGTTAATTTATGTGGCAAAACTGACTTTGCAGATGTGATCTAGTTAAGAATCTTGAGATGAGGAGATTATATTGCATTCCTAAAGTGGGTCCAAGTAATCAAAAAGGTTCTTATTAGAGGAAGCTGGGAGGGACAGTCCGAAAAGGAGATGTGACAGCAGAAGCAAAGTGATACACTTTAAAGATGGAGGCAAGAGGCAAAGGCGAGTCAAGGAATGCAAATGACCTCTAGAAGCTGAAAACAGCAGGGAAATGAAACCCTTTTGGAACCCCCAGAAGCAGTGCAGTCCTGTGGACACGTTGACTTTAGTCTCATTAAACTCATTTTGTACTTCTTATCTTCAGAACTGAAAGATAATAAATAGGTATTTTTAAACCACTTAGTCTGTGATAATTTACTGAAGCAACAATAGGAAGCTAATGTAATGCATATGATTCAGAGAATTCTAAGGAGTCACAATGCAAAAAAAAAAAAAACCTCCTCTAGTCATTTTATTCTTCACCATAGTATCTAGTCTGTCCCCCAGAACCACCTTCTCTTCCTGCCTTCCTAAGCTTCTTTCCTTCCCACTCTGTCTCTGTTGGTCCTCATCCTTCACTCATGAGTGACTTACGGAAGCTATCTCCTGGTTATTGTCCCCAATTCTTCCATGCTAACTGAAGTGTGTCCTACACCCATTGCCTGACTTCACATTTATAAGTATTTCTACCAAAATCTTTGTTGGATATATGTTACTTAAATTTAAAAAGTCCCAGCTCTTCACAGTAACATACCAAACCCTCTATCCTTCCATTTTCTTACCATCTTCAACCATGACACAACTATAACCCTTCAATTCGCTCCATTCAGTCCTGCCTCTAGGAATGTGCTACTACTACAACCTCTGCTAAATTAGAAATGCAAAATGAGCCCTATAAAATATAATTACAGGGGAAAACATTAATATACCATTCTCAGAATTGGTCATCTGTAACATGACAGAGGAATTGAATAATTTTGTTGAAAAAGATAGGAATAAACTTAGAATACCTCAAATAGAGAGCACATATTTAATAGAATATGTACTAAATTTACCATGTATTTTGGCCCAAAGAAAATCTTAATTTCAAATTTATAGGGCACAATCTCTGAACATAGCCCAACACGATTAGAAGTAATATGAAGATGTGAACAAAAATTTGGACTTATTTGCAAATTAAGGATGCAGCTACTCGCCAATTCTTGGATCAAAGAGAAATCGAAAATGAAGAGAATACCTACCTAGAGAGACATTCTACCAAAACCCACAGGGCATAGCAAACACTGTTGTCCGAGGACAATATCTTAGATGCCTTAATTAATAAAGAAACCAAAGGGAAAATAAAGAACTTAATAGAATCTTAAGAATTTATGGGAAAAAAATTAAGAAAAATTATTTTTTAAAAGCTCAAATTTATGCAGAAGCAAACAAAAAGTGTAGAAAGCTATTTATTTATAAAGAACAGTTAAAAAGAGAAACGCCTTGTGAGCCTAATGAAAGAGAAAAGAGAAATTGCAAAAAGTATAAAAGATTAAGAACGAAGATTTCAGCATAATAATACAAAAAGTTAAAGTCATTTAAAGAGAATATTACAGGCAACAAATCTTAAAACCTGAAGGAAATACTGATTTTATATCAAAATACAAATTATAAATTCGACCCAGGAAGACAAGATTGGAAATGTGATTCAAGATCTAAAACTGAAAGTCACTAGCATCAGATGGGTTCTTGGCTGAGTTGAAAGGACTTGTAAGAAACAGTTGATTCTGGTGTTATTTAAATCAGTTGCTCTCAAGTAGGCTGCAAGTGAGAATCACCTGTGAAATTTTTAACTGACTCAGTGCCCAAGCTCTAATCCAGACTAATTAAACTATACTAGAAACTCAGAAATATGCATATGTTGTTAAATCTCTCCTGTCTTTCTAATATAAAGCCAAGTTCATGAACCATAATTTAAATAGTTCCAGGTTATAGAAAAACATATAGAAGGCACCCCCAAGTCATTTTATAAAGCTATTAAAGGTAGTTTTATAGCAAAACTTAATTACTACAAAAAAGAAAATTATAAACTAATCTCATTTATTAATAAAAATATTAAATGTCTAAGTAAAATGGCATGCAGAATTCAGCAATATATCAGAAGAATACTTCATAACAAAATATCCCAAGAATCTGAGAATTGAAGGGTGGCTCAAAATCAGGAACTCTATCAATATAATCTGTTACACAAACATTTTGAATGAAATGTTTTTTAAAAATATGATAAAATAGCTGTGGAAAAAGCACTTTATAACATCCTTAAGTAAAATTAAGTGACTAGGCAAGTGTATGCATAGCCATGATTATTAGTAAACATTGTCTTAGAAGTTCTAAAGAATGCAAAACAAGGACATAGAACATGAAAAAACTTTTGAAAAAAGATTAATCAAGTTATCTCCTTTTGCTTTCATGGTATGACCGAAAACCTGTAAAACCAACGTTTGAGTAACGACAACAAAAGCAGTAATAGTAAAAATAGTTTGATACAAGTTAAACCTTGAAATAGTAATAGCTTTTCTTTATAATAGTAACAAGGGTCAGGAAATAGAAATGAGAAAAGTATCTTTTTCCCAATACTGAAAAACATTACAAAATAATTAGGGATAAATTTGCCAATAAAATTCAAAAAGAAAATTATAAAATCTCATCAAAAGACAAAAAATTTTATTTTTATGTAAATGTAATTTAAATTTTAATGTAAATTTCATTTCATATGTGAAATGGAAAACTATGCAATAAACAAAGTCAATGGACAAATTATATATGGTAAGAATATTTGCAATGCTAATGTCAGAGAATAAACATAAATAATATACAAGAAGCTTATAAACTGATAGGAAAAGGTAAGCAACTGAACAGAAAAATGAGCAAGATGTGTGAAAATCCAATGAGAAAATTCATAGAAGTGAACATAAAAAAGATTTTAAAATATATGAAAGTAAGGATAATGAACTATGAAATAATGTGGCATTACTTTAAACATACAGGACATCAAAGATTACAATGAGACACAAAATACCTACTGCTTGAGAAGATGTGAGATAAGCAGTATTCTTTCCTTTTGGGAAAGGAATCTAACAACATCTATTATTTAAAGTATAATTAATTTCATTCTGGGGCTCTTTATCATAGAAATGAAGGCACCAGTATATAGAGGATATATGCTAAGATATTTGTTTGGTAGTATTCATGACAGAAGAAACTAAAAAAATTTTAAAGGGTTCTCATCCATTCATTAAGCAAGTATGTCTTGACCAGGAGCGGTAGCTCATGCCTGTAATCCCAGCACTTTGGGAGGCCAAGGTAGGTGGATCACTTGAGTACAAGAGTTTAAGACCAGCCTGGCCAACATGGTAAAACCCCATCTCTACTAAAAATTAAAGAAAAATTTAGCCGGGCGTGGGGTGTGTGCCCATAATCCCAGCTGCTGAGGAGGCTGAGGCAGAAGAATTGCTTGAACCCAGGAGGCAGAGGTTGCAGTGAGCCGAGATCGCACCTCTGCACTCCAACCTGGGCAACAGAGTGAGACTCTATCTCAAAAAAAGAAAGTATATCTTTACTGAACTTCCACAAGGTACCTTGTTCTGCAGTAAATACTATGAAGTATAATAGCAGGCTCCTACCTTAGAGAACAGAGAACCCTGGCTATGGCTGAGAAGTCAAGGCATACACACAGAACAGTACCAAGCAGGATATTTCAGACAGAGGACCTGTAAGCAAAGGCAAAGGGGACAGAAAAGACCCAGTGTTTTCTGGGGATGGTGAGTGATCCCACCACAGAAGAGAATCACATCCCACATACTTAAAAAAAAAACAATTGCTAATTCTTGAGCAGTCCTAGTGAGTGGAGACAGATTTTCAAACAGCATAGAATAGGGAGGTTGGCATGGGCCTTTGTTAAGACCCTAACACTTTAAAAAAAAAAAAAAAAGATCCGTACAAACCAGGATTTGAAAGGGGAAAGAAAGTTATAGCAAACTAAATAATTTTTATTTCTCATAAAGTCTCTGAATAAGGAGAATGTGTTAGATAGGAGGAAATCAGAATCTTTGGGGCAGATGTGGAACAGTTACAATGACTGAGTAAATGACTGCACTATGTGCACTGGGTGAAGGGGTCAGTTGCTTAAGTTTCATATGTGGGGGAATCTCAGCTAGAGTAGACAGGCACACAGATGTGTGTCAATCAGTTGTCTGTGATAAGGAATCTGTTACTAAAGCTGAAAAGTAAATTAACATATATTAAAGGTTTTCCCTCTAATACATGTCTCACTCATTGACATTCAGATAGTTTAGGTGAATAAGATACAAGGTATGAGAGTTATAATCAGCAGGATGAAATGTAGATAATCCTCAAATGCCCTTAACGCATCTGGGTGTACTCGCAGCAATGTGCTGTGTACCGGTGCGTTCCTACAGAGAAAGCTGCTGCCTTCATGGTTAGAAGTATGGCTTTCTGTGATCCCAGTGTCGTGATCTGGATCTGAGATAAGGCAGAAGCTGAAAGCAGCTGAACAAGAATTTTTAAAGATGCCAATCGGCATCATGAAAAAGAATAGGAAAAAGTTAATTTCAAATAATATAAAATCCTATTCTAGTACAAACTGGTCAGAACATAATCAGAACATTGTTTTAAAATTCTGCTCATCAACCATTGTAAAAGGGGCAGTAATTATATGAAGCTAATCCAGAGGAAATCAATCAGGCTGGAGACAGTGATTAAAGAACTCAGATGTTTAGGTTAGAAAAAGAAGGCTTAGGGATATGAAATCTGCCTTCAAATATATGAACTGCTATTATCAGAAACGGCAAAATAATGGAAAGAATATAGAACTTTTTACTGTGATAGGGGTTGTGCTGTTAAGGATTTTAGGATTCCTTTTAAACTTGAGATTCTGGGAAACCTAGAGTATGATTTTGTAATAAATCAGGAAGGCTATGTTCAGAATGCCCAGGACCTACGGTATCAAAGCCAAAGAACAGAGTAGAGCCCAAGTTGCTGGGTCCTTTGCCAGCAGGATTTCCTGCGGTAGTAACTCTAAGGAGGCATCCAGGGGACAAGCCAAAGGGTTCGTTAACAAACAGGAAGGTTGGAGAAATGCCACAATGTGGAGAAGACAGAACTCCAAAAAATAATGTGGCACAGGCAAGCGGAGATGCCAAAAATTCAGGCTGTCACAACCAGAGGGACTGGAGCAGAAGGAAAGTAAAATAACAAAGCTGATTGTCGGGACGGGATGACAGAGTGACGGAGCAAGAGTCAGGTTAGGACAAAGCTTGCTTTAGGTGCAATCTGGTGGCCACCACATTAAGGATGATTTGTGCTTGGCACAGAGTAATCACTCAATAAACAAAAGCTATTATTATTTGTAGCTTTAACCCTGATCAGCTGAATTAAAATAGGATATTTAAAATGACTAGGGCATCCTAAGTCAGGACCAGATGATGAAGGGCCTTGAATACCACCCTAAGGAAGATGGATGTTATTCTGCAGGCAAAAAAAAGCATACGAAGTTATTTGAATTGGGATATGCTTCAAGAGTATAACTCATTCAGCATTGTGAAGCGTAGGTGGGTATTATAAGAGAAGACAAAAGCTATTAGTTATGGCTTCTTGAAAAAATTTTAAAAAGGAAGTAATGGTGACCTTAATGGGAGTGGTGGTTAGGAGTAGGGGATCTGAGAAACAACCCAGAGAGGGAACCTAAGGACATATTACTTAATTGAATCATGGAGCTGGTTATGTATATAGCCAAAATGGGAAATAAAAGATGGAGCATCATGTATTTATCCTTATTCAGGATATGAGGGAACAGGCTGAGAACAACCAACCCCATTAAACTCACCCCAGCTGATCTGAAACCAAGAGAAAAATCTTTAATCACTATGAAATTTCAAGCACTTGAAACTTAAGGCTTTGGTTCTTCTCATGGTTTCTTTCTTCATTCAAGTGCATGATAGTAGAAAGTTAAATTTAAAATTCTGCTTGAATCTGAGCTGATGAGGTTAGTTAACAAACAAGAAGGCCTTGGAACAGGGGTGAGAAAAACGTTTTCTCATAGAAGCTAAAGGAAGAAGGAGTGTCAAGGATGCTGCAGTGTTCTAAAGTTTCAGATGCTACAGAGTAGTAATGTAAGAATTGAAAAGTGGCCAAGTATTTAGATTCAAGGCATATGGCCCACAGAGTCATATATTAATACTAAGATCTTAGGGAATAATGTAAACCTTTTAATACATGGTAGTAAATAAAGTCTTGTAATCATTACTGAGATTTAGACAGAATTCAAAATTAGAACATAATAAAGGAAGGATATTTTAAAACATTGTATGAAACTGCTTAATAGGGAAGCAAAACTTCATTAATAGAGGAGAATAGGGGAACTTTGCCAAGAAGATATATGGCTGAATAGATATCTATGGACCTAAAGACGGAAGGGATTATGGAGAATATTTGGATGAGTACAAAGTAATTAATTTAATGAATGCAATGTTAGCTCCTGACACATTATTAATGATATAAGGAGCTTGTATGAGACTAATTCATTCATTACCTCTTAATACATTCAACAAATTGTGTCTGATGCTAAGGATTTTAGACAAAGTGTCCCAGAGGTGGTGACACCTGGGTTGAATACCGAAAGATGATTGCTATTGCAATGAAAGGAGCTAGAAAGAACCCTCTAATCAGGAGTTCTAAATTAAAAAAAAAGTGGACAGATGCCAAGAACACTCACTGGGCAAAGGAAAAGCTCTTCAATAAATGATGCCAGGAAAACTGGTACCCATATACAGAAGAATGAAACTAGACCGCCACCTCATCCTCCATACAGAAGTCAACTCAGAATGATCAAAGACCTAAATGCAAGATCCAAACACAAAACTGCTGGAAGAAAATGTAGGGGAAGTACTTCAGGAACATTGGTCTGGGAAATGAATCATTTCCTCAAGCTTAGGCAACAAACGCAAAAATAAACAAATGAGATTATGTCAAGCTGAAAAGCTTCCGCATGGTAAAGGAAAAAACCAACAGAGTGAAAAGACAACCTAAAAGATTGGAGAAAATATTTGTTTGCTATTCATACAACAGGATATGAATATCTACAATATATGAGGAACTGAACCGTCTCAACAGTAAAAAAAACAAAATTCTATTAAAAAATGGACAAATGAACAGACGTTCCTCAAAAGAAGATATAAAAATGACCAACCAATATGTGAGGCCATGCTCAACATCACTAATCATCGGGGAAATGCAAATCAAAATCACAATGAAGTATCATCTCACCTCAGTTAAGATGGCTATTATCAAAAAGACAAAAACATAAATACTGGTGAAGATGCAGAGAAAAAGGAACCCTTACACACTGTTGGTGGGAACGTAAATTAGTACAGCCACTGTATAGAACAGTATGGAGTTTCCTCAAAAAAATGTAAATATATATATAAATAACTACCATACGATCCAGGCATTCCACTACTGGACATTTATCAAAGGAAAGGAAATCATATCAAAGACACATCTGCACATCCATGCTTACTGCAGCAGTATTCACAATAGCCAAGATAAGGAATTAACCTAGGTTCCCAACAGCAGAGGAGTGGATAAAGAAAATGCAGTTTATATACACAATGGAATACTATTCAGTCATAAAAAGAATGTAATTCTGCCATTTGCAACAACATGGATGAAGCTGGAAGACATGATATTAAATGAAATAAGCCAGGAACAGAAAATTGAACACCACGTGTCCTCAGTCACATATGGGAGCTACAAAAAGTTGATCTCATTAAAGTAAAAAGTAGAACAAAGGATGCAAGAGGCTGGGAAGGGTAAAGGGAAGGAGAGGATAGGGACAGATTAGCTAAAGGATACAGAATTACAGCTAGATAGGAGAAGAGAGTTCTAGTGTTCAATAGCACCAAAGGATGACTATGGTTAACAGTAATATATAGTTTCAGGTAACTAGAAGGAGGTTATTGAATGTCCTCTAGACAAAGAAATGATAAATGTTGAGATGATGGATATACTAATTATCCTGATCTGATAATGATACATTACATGTATTGAAACATCACTATGTACCCCATAATTATTGTGTAAAATTATTATATGTTAAAAATCAAAAAGAAATGGATGGTTAAAAGTATGGCTGTTATAGTTAGGCCTTTTTATGTTACAGATGAAAAACCAATTCAATCTGGTGAAAGAGGAATTCTGTGAACCTACCTAGTTAAACTTTGGGAAGGGTAGGATAGATCATTGGAAGAACAAACTCAGGACTCTTAATTTTTCCTTTTCTCATCTCTTCTACTCTCTATAGAAGGAATCTGATTATAATATTATAATTAATTAATTAGCAATATAATTATAATTAATTATAATTATATTGTTTATAGAACATAAATATAATTGTAACTAATTATAAATTAATTGTATTTTGATTAATTAACGATATGATTATGATTAATCAGATTCTAATTAATATGGGCAGGATTAAATAGCCTACTACACACCTGGGCTAGATGCTGTCGCCTACCATTCCTGGGCTACAAAGCTGTACAGCATGTTACTGGGCTAAATACTGTAAGGAGTTATAACACAGTGGTCAGTATTTGTATATCTGAACATATCTGAACAGAAAGGGTATAGTAAAAATACGGTATTACAATCTTTTGGGATCACCGTTATATACGCAGTCCATTGTTTACTGAAACATCATTATGTGGCAGATGGCTGTATAATATAAGAAAAAACCCTAAAATCTTAAGAACACCAATATTTAATGAGAAAAGATAGTAGAGTAAATGAATCCAACAAAGAACAATAAAAGGAAGTAGTCGCGAAACCAAACCGGTAAGGATATACTCAGTAAACCACGGAAGGAAAATTTCAAGAAGGGAACGTGGTCAGTGATGCCACGTGTTGCAGTGAAATTGAGTAAAGCAATGACGGCGGTGAAACGGAATAAAACTGTGATTGCAGAGTGAACATTGCATTTGGCATTTACTGAGTCTGCCAGTAAGTGTTGTCAAAGCAATTTCAGGGGAGTCACAAGGATGATATGTGATAACAGTGATTTGAGGAGCAAACGAGAGGTAAAGAAATGGTGACAGGAATTATGGATTAACCCTTTAGAAAGTATGTATATGAAAATGTCATTTAAAGAAGTCAGAACCAATGCCAACAAGTGTGTTTTCATTTCTCTTAGATATAAAAACTAGGAGTGAAATTGCTGGGTCATGGGGTTGTGTATGTTTAGCTTTACAAGTAACTATAAACTTCCAAGTAGTCATGCCATTGCACACTGCCACCACCAAAGTATGAGAATTCCTCTTGGGCCACATTCTTGTCAACACTTGGTATTATTGGTTTTATAAACTTTAACCATTCTAGTATACAGGGAGTGGCATGTCACGGTGATTTTAATTTACATTTCCCTGAAGACTAGTGATGTTGAGAGTATTTTCAGTGTTTATTGGCCATTAATATATTCTGTTTTTGATTGTCTCAAAATTTTCTGCCAAAATTTAAAAAACTGGGTTGTTGATTTTTTAAATTATTATTCCTTGGTATCATAATTCTCTGTATAACTTAGAAACAAGTCCTTACATGTAGCAAATGTTTCCACAGTCTTTAACTCACATCATTGGTTTATTATCAGTGTTTCATTGAGAGAAGTCTTTAATATTTATAAATTACACTGTATCTTTTTTTTATGCTTAACCCTTTTAAAGTTCTAAGAAACCTCTGCATATCAGAAAGTCTTAAAGATTTTTTCCTGTTATTTTTCCTAGAAGCTTTATAGTTTAAGTATTTTAGTTTAGTCCAGTCATTCATTTCACATTAATATTTATGTATTACATAACAGCAGCTAAGTAAGATTCATATTTTTTTCCTGCAAAAATATTGTTGTTACAGGGACATTTGTTAAAAGACTTTCTCTTCTCCATTGAATTGTCTCGGTATCTTGTCAAAAGTCAATTGACTCTTAAAGAGCATATGTTTATTTTTGGTCTGTCTCTCCCGTTTTATTGACTTATTTATATTTTATCAATACCTTACTATTTTGATTATATAGCTTTTTAATAAGTTAAGTTTTCGAGTCAGTATAACCACTACAATTTTATTCTTGTTTTTTAAGATTACATTTCAGGTCCTTTGCATTTTCATATAAAGTTTATGTTTTGCTATCAGTTTCTACCACATTAAAAAAATTTTTAAAGACCAGGTGTGGTGGCTCTTGCCTATAATCTCATCACTTTGGGAGGCTGAAGCGGGCAGATAACCTGAGGTCAGGAGTTCAATACCAGCCCAGCCAATATAATGAAACTCGTCTCTACTAAAAATACAAAAATCAGCCGTGCATGGTGGTGCACACCCGTAATCCCAGCTACTCGAGGGGCCTGAGGCAGGATAATCACTAGAACCCAAGAGGAGGATGTTGCAGTGGGCCAAGATTGCACTCCTGCCTGGGCAACAGAGCGAAAATCTGTCTCACAGACACACACACACACATAATAATCTGCTTAGAATTTAAATGATATTGCCTCAGGTCTATACATCAATTTAGGGAAGAATGATGTCTTAACAATATTTAGTTTTTCCAGTCCATATGTTAATAGACACAAAAATTCTTAGGACTAGAACCTGGCAATATACAAAAATAAATCTATTTATTTCTCCTTTTAGTTCTGCCAATATTTGCTTAATGTATTCTGAAACTGTATTATTAGGAGCATACATATTTAGTGTCATTAAACCTTCTTGATGAATTGATCCTTTTATTATTATGAAATAATTTTATTTCTGATGATATTCCTTGTCTTGAAGATTCATTTCTTTGATACTAATAGCAAACTGGTGCCACCATATCAGTCAATGTCCTTATTGCATATTTTTTCATTCTTTACTTTCAGCCTCTGTCTTCGTATTTCAAGTGCATCCCTTTTAAACTGTGTATAGTTACATCTTGCTTTTTGTTGTTGTTTAATCCAGTCTGCAATATCTGCCTTTTAACTATAGTTCATTTGCATTGGTTTAATTATTGATATGACGGGGTTCTAAACTATCATCTTGCTTTTGCTTTCTATTTGTTTTGTTTTGTGGGTATCTTTTTCTTCTCTCTTCCCCGGATTGAGTATTTTTTAGAATTTCATTGGGTTTTTTTGTTTGTTTTTTTTTGAGACAGAGTTTTGCTTTGTCGCCAGGTGCCAGGCTGGAGTGCAGCAGCGTGATCTCGGCTCACTGCAACTTCTGCTTCCCAGATTCAAACAATTCTCGTGCCTCAGCCTCCTGAATAGCTGGGACTACAGGCACGCCACCATGCCTAGCTAACTTTTGTATTTTTAGTAGAGACGGGGTTTCACCATGTTGGCTAGGATGGTCTCGATCTCTTGACCTCGTGATCCGCCCGCCTCGGCCTCCCAAAGTGCTGGGATTACAGGCATGAGCCACTGCGCCCGGCCTCATTCTATTTTCTCTATCTGTTTTTTGAACTATCTCCTTGTATTATTACACTTTGTGGTTTCTCTAGAGATTATATATAATACGCATTCTTAGTTTGTCACAGCTTAGAATATTACATTGTTTTATATAAACACCTTACAGCAGTAAGGTGTGTAATTTTCAATTATATCCCCTCCTTTCATTTGTGCTACTCTTGTCATACATTTTACTTCAACGTCTATTTTCAACCCCGAATACATTTTTTGCTATTTTTGCTTTAGTCAATTAACTTTTAAAGAAATTAAGAAAGAAAATCAAACCTTTATATTTACCCACATATTTACAATTCCTTCTCCTTTCCTTCCTTTCAATTCAGAGTTACATTTTTTATCATTTCCCTTCAGGCTAAAAAACTTTCTTTGGCATTTCTTGTAGTGCAGAGATACTGACAACATATTCACGTTGTTTTTATCTAAAAATGTCTTTTGTTTGCTTTAAATTTTTTACACTTCTCTTTGAAACTTTTTATTGCAATAATATATATCTCATAACATTTGGCATTTTAACCATGTTTAAGTGGACTTTCAGTGATATTAGCCACATTCAGAATGTTGTACAACCACTGCCATTATCTATTTCTAAAACTTTTTATCAACCCCCCACGGAAAACTCTACAATCAACTATTAAGCAATAAGTTCCCATTCCCTTCTTTCCTCAGCCCCTGGTAACCTCTAATCTGCTTCTGTCTCTATTTTAAAACTTTTCCATATGTGAAACAAGGCAGTATTTGCCATTTTCTTCTGGCTTATTTTACTTAGCATAATGTTTTCATGGTTTATCCTCTTTGTAGCATGTTTTAGAATTTCATTCCTTTTTATGGCTAAATAATCTTTTTAAAAAAATTTCTTTAAATTGCATTTTAGGTTTTGGGGTACATGTGAAGAACATGCAAGATCGCTGCATAGGTACACACATGGCAGTGTGATTTGCTGCCTTCTTCCCCGTTACCTATATCTGGCATTTCTCCCCATGCTATCTCTCCCCAACTCCCCACCCTCCGCTGTCCCTCCCCTATTTCCCCCCCACAGACCCCAGTGTGTGATGCTCCCCTCCCTGTGTCCATGTGTTCTTATTGTTCAACACCCACCTATGAGTGAGAACATGCAGTATTTGATTTTCAGTACTTGTGTCAGTTTGCTGAGAATGATGATTTCCAGGTTCACCC
>CAUYQU010047714.1:0-16666 GCA_963574635.1 Cheracebus regulus | reverse complement strand
TCTTTTTTTTTTTTTTTTATTTTAAAGATGGGGTTTCACCATGATGGCCAGGCGAGTCTTGAACTTCTGACCTCAGGTGATCCACCCACCTCGGCCTCCCAAAGTGCTAGGATTACAGGCGTGAGCCACCGCGCCCGGCCTTTTTTTTTTTTTAAGATGGGGTTTCACCATGTTGGTCAGGCTGGTCTTGAACTCCCGACCTCAGGTGATCCGCCCGCCTTGGCCTCCAAAGTGCTTGGATTACAGGCGTGAGCCACCACGCCCGGCCAATTAGTACATTTTCAATTATCCCTGAACCCTGTGGCCCAGTTGGTGTCAGTAGGGGTTAGAAAAGATCCACTTATAGCCAGATGTGGTGGTTCATGCCTATAATTCTAGCACTTTAAGAGGCCGAGGCAGGGGGATCGCGAGGTCAAGAGATCGAGACCATCCTGGCCAACATGGTGAAACCCTGTCTCTACTAAAAATACAAAAAATAAAAATAAAAAATTAGCCAGGCGTGTTGACACATTCCTGTAGTCCCAGCTACTTGGGAGGCTGAGGCAGGAGAATTGCGTGAACCCAGGAGGCAGAGGTTGCAGTGAGCCAAGACCATGCCACTGCACTCATGGTGACAGAGCGAGACACCATCTCAAAAAAAGAAAATGAAAAGATCTATGTCTACTTGAGGCCTGGAAAATTAATGTCAAGTTCCTGGTACATATTAAACCAGATAACGTCCATTCAGTAGTGTTTTTATTTTTTATTATTTTGGAGACAGTCTTGCTCTATCGCCCAGGCTGGAGTGTGCAATGACACCATCATAGCTCACTGGAGTCTCAATCTCCTGGGCTCAAGCCATCCTCCTGCCTTAGCCTCCTCAGTAGCTGGGACTACAGGTGCCTGCCACCACTCCCAACTAATGTTTTCTTTTTTTTTTGTAGAGATGGGGGTCTCACTATGTTGCCCAGGCAGGTCTTAAATTCCTGTTCCAAAGCAATTCTCCCTCCTATCTTCCCAAAGTACTGAGATTATAGGCATGAACCATTGCCTGCTCCTGGCCAGTTCATTTTTTATTTACAAGAGAAATACAAACTGGGTGTGGTGGCTCCTATCTGTAATCTCAGCACTTTGGGAGGCTGAGGCGGGTAGATCACCTGAGGTCGAGAGTTCGAGACCAGCCTTACCAACATCGAGAAACCCTGTCTCTACTAAAAATACAAAATTAGCTGGGTATCATGGCGCATGTGGGCAATCCCAGCTATTCAGGGGGCTGTGGCAGGAGAATTGCTTGAATCCAGGAGGCGGAGGTTGTGGTGAGCTGAGATCACACCATTGCACTCCAGCCTGGGCAACAAGAGTGAAACTCCATCTCAAAAAAAAAAAAGAGAGAGAAATACAGGCCAGGTACAGTGGCTCACACCTGTAATCCTAGCATTTTGGGAGGCCCAGGTGGTAGATCGCTTGAGCCCAGGAAGTCAAGGCTGCGGTGAGCCTTGATTGTGCCACTGCACTACAGCCTGGGCAACAGAGCGAGACCCCTTGTCAATAAAAAAACAAATAAAAGAGAAATACATCTAATAATCTGTATCACTTATTTGTGCTTGCAACATTCCGTGTTAACTCCACCCTTTCCTTTTTCTCTAGGCAAATAAAGACAAGACTGAAGAATCAAGTGACTCAGCTGAAGGAGCAAGTACCTGGTTTCACACCAGGTCTGGCAATATTACAGGTATTATGATAGTATATTTCCATTAATATTGTCCTTGCTTGATCTCTCAGTATCATTTCAGACCTCTCCCTCTACTTTTTTTTTTTTTTTTTGGTGGGGGGCGGAGGAGCTGTTATGGAATCTCATGCCTTTTCAGTCTCTCTTGGCAGGCTCCCTATCTTTGGCTCAACTTGGAAATGCTGGCATATCCTGGCCCTCTTCTCTTCTCTGTGGATACCCTTTCTCTAGGCCAGTGTAGTGTCTCTTAACCTTTGGTCTTATTAGGGCCCCTTTATAATCTTTTTTTCTTTAATTCAGTGTACTTATTTATTTATTTTTGAGGCAAGGTCTTGCTCTGTTGCCCGGCTGGAATGCAGTAGTGTAATCAGCTCACTGCGGCGTTGAACTTCTGGCTTCAAGCAGTTCTCCTGCCTCTGCCTGCTGAAGCATTGGTATTATAGGTGTGAGCCACTGTGCCTGGCCGCCTTTACACTCTTAAAGATGTAAGACCTCAAGGAGCTATTGTTTATACCGATTTATTAATTAATGTTTACTATATTAGAAATTACAAAATTTTGGCCAGGCTCGGTGGCTCATGCCTGTAATCCAGCACTTTGGAAGGCTGAGGTGGGTGGATCACCTGAGGTCAGGAGTTTGAGACCAGCCTGCCCAACATGATGAAACCCCATCTTTATTAAAAATACAAAAATTAGCTCGGCATGGTGGTGGGTGCCTGTAATCCCAGCTACTCAGGAGGCTGAGGCAACAGAATTGCTTGAACGCAGGAGGCAGAGGTTGCAGTGAGCCGAGATTGTGCCACTACACTCCAGCCTTGGCCAAAGAGACTACGTACGTCTCAAAAAAAAAAAAGAGAGAGAGAGAGAGACAGGGTGTAGTTAGGAAGTTTAAAAAATGTCAATAGTAAGCTCATTTATTTATGTTTTTATTTATTTATTTTTGTCTTTTTTGAGACGGAGTCTTGCTCTGTCTCCAGACTGGAGTGCAGTGGTGTGATCTCGGCTCGCTGCAACCTCCGCCTCCTGGGTTCAAGCGATTCTTCTGCCTGAGCCTCCCAAGTAGCTGGGATTACAGGCGCACGCCACCATGCCCAGCTAATTTTTGTATTTTTAGTAGAGACGAGGTTTCACCATGTTGGCCAGGATAGTCTCAATCTCTTGACCTCATGATCTGTCCACCTCAGCCTCCCAAAGTGCTGGGATTACAAGTGTGAACCACTGCACCGAGCCAGTAACTTTTTTTTTTCTTTTTCTTGACCACTGGTCAATTTTTTTTTTCCAATAACTTTTTTAAAACCAAAATTTAGTGAAAAGAGGGGCATTATTTTACATTTGTACACACCTCTTTCCTGTATGGCTTAATAGAAGAGAGCTGGAGTCCCCTCTGCCTCTGCATTCAGTCTTTTGCTTTGTGCTGGTTTCATTGATATATATGGAGAAAATTGGGCTTCTTACAGATGTGTAGCTATGAAAGAGAAGAATTTATAAAATAGTCTTTCCAGGTAATTGTGGATATATTTCTTTGATAATGTATCAGGACTCAGTAAGTAAAGTTTTAAAAGATTAATTGCAATGTAGAATCTGAAACAGTGATCAGTGAACTTTGCTACTCTGTTACATCTCCTCAGACTCTCATACTTTGTTACATCAAAATATTACATTTGGAATGAATATTTACCCCATGCATGGTTTTGTAACATCCTTTGTTCCTCATTTGGAAAATAATAGTTCCCTGAATTATGCAGATCTTCCAAATGTTAACATTTCATTATGCAATATAAAAGAATTGCAATCATTAACATCACCAACAAGCTCATCAGAGAAATTTTCAAGTATTGAGAAGCTGTCAAGCTCACAGGGGTGGCTAAAAAAATTTTACATTTCACCCAAAAACTCACATTTTATCATTGGCAACAAATACAATTAATTGTTTTCCTTGAATACCAGGCTTACTTTATTCATTTTTGAGAAAATATTTGTCAGATACTCAAGCCTAAATAATCATTGCTTGTCAGTTGTTATTTCAAGTAAAGATGGTGTTCCATATAGAAATGCATCTAGTTCAGTTAACAAGGCAAAAAAAAAGCACAAGTGCAGCGTGAACAACAAAGTGAGATTCCATCTCTACAGAAAAATGAAAATAGTGAGCCAGGAGTGGTGGTGCAGACCTGTGGTCCCAACTACATGAGAGGGAGGCAGGAGGATTGCTTGAGCCCAGAAACTCAAGGCTGCAGAGAGCTGTGTTCATGCCACCATACTCCAGCTTGTGACAGAGTGAGATCCTGTCTCAAAACAAAAGCACAAATGCTTTAATAACAACCACAACCACTGTAGTTCTGTATATAGCAGAAGTGCATTATGAGTGCTTCCCAATTCCTTACAAAAACTATTAAAAACACATGCATTCAAGAGTTAAGGCTTATTTACTTTTTACTTTTTTGAGACAGGATTTTGCTGTTGCTCAGTGCAGTGGCACAGTCTTGGCTCACTGCAATCTCTGTCTCCCAGGCTCAAGTGATCCTCCCACTCAGCCTCCAGAGTAGCTGGGATTACAGTACAGGCATGTGCCACCATGCCTGGCTAATTTTTTTCTTTTTCTTTTTTTTTTTTCTGAGATGAAGTCTTGCTCTGTCACTGAGGCTGGAGTGCAGTGGCACAATCTTGGCTTACTGCAGCCTCCACCTCCTGGGTTCAAGCAATTCTCCTGCCTCAGCCTCCTGAGTAGCCAGGATTACAGGTGCCTGCCATCACACTCAGCTAATTTTTTTTTTTTGAGACAGAGTCTTGCTCTGTCCCCCAGGCTGGAATGCAGTGGTGTCATCTCGGCTAACTGCAACCTCTGCCTCCTGGGTTCAAGTGATTCTTATGCCTCAGCCTCCTCAGTAGCTGGGATTACAGGTGGCTGCCATCATGCCCAGCTAATTTTTGTAATTTTAGTAGAGACAGGGTTTTGCCATGTTGACCAGACTGGTCTCCAACTCCTAACCTCAGGTGATTCACCCACCTCAGCCTCCCAAAGTGTTGAGATTACAGGCGTGAGCCACCTCGCCCGGCCTTAATTATATGTAGTTTTTTGTAGAGATGGTTTTTCACCTTGTTACCCAGGCTGGTCTCAAACTCCGGGGCTCAAAGTGATCCTCCTGCCTCAGCCTCCCAAAGTGCTGGGATTACAGGCATGAGTCACTGTGCTCAGCCAAGTTGAGAGGTTTAAGAAAATTAATAATGTATATTTCTCCATCAAGGGCTGTCCTACTGAAACTGGCATCTAGTTTTACTGAGAGTGTTTGGCAATGAAAGATACCTTGACAACTGGTCCAAAGCCATTGTCTTGATTTGTGCTGAGTCACTAGTAGTCTTATACACCATTGCTTTTGCACCATTGGTACAGATGTCAACACAATGAAAAAGTCAAACAACATTATAGTGGTGGTTTTTTTTTTTTTTTTTTTTTTTGAGACCAGCTGTAGTGGTATTATGATGAAACTAGTCTTACCCTCATTAATCTTTCAAAAAGTCTTGGGGGTCCCTCAAGTGTCAGAACCATTACTTTAGGCAGTTTCATCTATCAGGCCAATGACTTCTAAATCTAGATCTCTTCTGAGCTCCAGGCTCCTTGGTCTGGGACACCACTTGTTTCCTTCCTTCCTTCTAGTCTCCTTTGCTTGTTATTGCTCATCACCCTAATACCTAAACCATTTGAATACCTTGGGGCCCAGCTTTGAGATCTCTTCCCCATTTTATTCTTTCCCTAAGTAACCTCACCCAGTCCTATAGCTTCATGAGGGAATACTTCCAAATTTACGTCTCTATCCAGAGTTTCTTCCCTGAGCTCCAGATTCACCCAGTAGGGAGATATTCAATAAATGTTTTTGGCCAGGTTGAGTGGCTCATGCCTGTAATGCCAGCACTTCGGGAGGTTGAGGCAGGTGGATCATGAGGTCAGGAGTTCAAGATCAGCATTGGCCAATATGGTGAAACCCTGTCTCTACTAAAAATACAAAAACTACCTGGGAGTTGTGGCGTGCCCCTGTAATCCTAGCTACTGGGGAGGGTGAGACAGGAGAATCACTTGAACCTGGGTGGCAGAGCCTGGGTGACAGAGCAAGACTCTGTCTCAAAAAAAGAAAAATTTTCTTTTTACAGACAAATGTATGAAGGAATATTTGCAGTCTTTATTTGCATGGCAGGAAACTCAGGGCTTTCATTTGAAATGTCCATCAGTTTCACCCAAGTTCAGGACATATGCTCCCTTGAAATCTCTTTATTTGTATGTCTCCAACACATCATTTAACCCCTTACTAAGTTTCTATCCCTTGTTCATCAAGAAGGTCAAAGTGGGCTGTGTGCAGTGGCTCACACCTGTAATCCCAGCACTTTGGGAGGCCAAGTGGGTGGATCACCTGAGGTCAGGAGTTCAAGACCAGCTTGGCCAACATGGTGAAACCCCATCTCTACTAAAAATAGAGAAATTAGCTGGGCATGGTGGCAGGTGCCTATAATCACAGCTACTTGGAAGGCTGAGGCAGGAGAATCATTTGAACCTGGGCGGAGGTTGCAGTGAACAGAGATTGCATCATTGCACTCCAGCCTGGGGGGACAAGAGTGAGACTTCGTTTCAAAAAAACCCAAAAAATAAAAAACCAAAAATTAGCCTGGCGTGGTGGTACACACCTGTGATCTCAGCTGCTGAGGAGGCTGAGGCACGAGAATCGCTTGAACCTGAGGGACAGAGGTTGCAGTGAGCACAGATTGTGCCACTGCACTCCAGCCTAAGACTTTGTCTTAAAAAAAAAAAAAAGTCAAAGTGAATAGTACTTAAATATCCCCCTCTCCTCCTCTGCTGTTTGTCTAAGAGGGCTTAGCTGAGAAGAAAAGCACAGAAGGCCTGTCACTCTCTGCCTGGCATGTTCTCTGCTGTGGTGGATTTTCCCTTTTTTTGCAAATTACTAAGAATCAAAGTATATGTTGTGGGTGTATACTGGTACATTTGGCAACTGGTTATTTCTTGGCTTATTTTTGCAAATTGTTTGTTGTAGAAAGAGTAAATGTCATAGGCAAGAAGTATACTTTTTTTTTTTTTAAGCAATATTGGGAGGTGTTTTTTTCCCCCCGTTTTAAAAATTAACTTCCAACCTTGTTTTTAAAATCTATTTATTACAAATGTTTTTATTACATAAACACTGTTCTACAGCTAGTCTCCTATGTTCTTGCTGATAAAACAGTGGTAGAATCTTTTAATTTTTTACTTTAGCACCAAAGTCAACAGCTTTCTGTGATACAAGGTTTATGTAATATGTTGTAATCACATCTCTCTGCCTCAGACCTCTAGACTTTTCCACTCTGGGGCTGGCACCACCATCTTCCCACATGTTCTGAGTGGAAGCCTAAGGACCTCTCTTTGGGAACTCTCTTCCTCACTCTCTACATCCAATTAGGGGCTATTCTATTGATTCTGCATCTCATTAACTCTTGGAATCTGTTGCCTCTTCTTGATTCCTACTGTTCCCTCCCCTGGGGCCACTATAAGTTATCTGCTTAGTGATTTGGGGGTTCTATCTAGATACCTCCTGTCTGTCCTGACCACAATTGCAGCCCTTGTTAAAATGCAAGTCTGATTATAATCTATCCAGCCACACTCACTCTCCATCCTTTACCAGGACAGTACAGGTTGAGTATCCTTTATCTGAAATGCTTTATCTGAAATGGGAGGAGAGTGTTTTGGATTTCGTAATCTGCATTTACATAGGGATGATACCCAACTCGAAACACTCAATTTATTTATGTTTCATTATATACCTTATATACCTTTGTGTGTGTGTGTGTGTGTGTGTATTATTATTATTATTATTATTATTATTATTATTATTATTATTTTGAGACAGAGTTTCGCTCTTGTTGCCAAGGCTGGGGTGCAATGGTGCAATCTCAGCTCACTGCAACCTCCACCTCCTGGATTCAAGCAATTCTCCTGCCTCAGCCTCCCAAGTAGCTGGCATTACAGGCATATGCCATCACGCCCAGCTAATTTTTGTATTTTAGTAGAGACAAGGTTTTACCATGTTAACCAGGCTGGTCTTAAACTCCTGACCTCAGGTGATCCACCTGCCTCAGCCTCCCAAAGTGCTGGGATTATAGGCATGAGCCACCATGCCCGGTCAATTTTATGTTTTTTTTTTTTTATTTTTAGAATTTTATGTATTTTTAATAATGTGCATGACATGAACTTTTAACTGTGTTTTGACTGTAAGCCATCACATGAGGCCAGGTGTGGAATTTTCTGCTTTTGGCATTGTCA
This sequence comes from Cheracebus regulus, assembly GCA_963574635.1. Classification (NCBI taxonomy): domain Eukaryota; kingdom Metazoa; phylum Chordata; class Mammalia; order Primates; family Pitheciidae; genus Cheracebus; species Cheracebus regulus. Next base: position 8,664 of record CAUYQU010047714.1, on the reverse strand, counting down.
GTGCTCAAAGTTTCTGATTTTGGAGCATTTTGGATTTGTGGGTTTGTTTTGTTTTGTTTTGTTTTGTTTTGAGACAGGGTCTCACTCTGTTGACCAGGCTGGAGTGCAGGGGCGTGATCATGGTTCACTGCAGCCAGCCTCGGTCTTCCTGACTCAAGCTATCCTCCAACATTAGCCTCCTATCTGGGACCGCAGGCATCTAGCTAATTTTAGTATTTGAGACATAGTTTCTTCATATTTCTCAGGCTAGTCTCAAACTAAGCTCAAGTGATCCACCTGCCTTGGCCTCCCAAAATGCTGAGATTACAGGTGTGAGCCACTGTACCTGGCTGATCTGAAGTTCTGAGTTAGGAATGTTCCACCAGTATTACTTATAAAGTATCTACAATAGTTCAAATGATTTGTTTATATTTCTAATTGTTCTATGTTTTATGCTACCCTACAAGGTAGGAGATGTCCTCTTATAGTCTTAGTAACTCATGGTCAAAGATCCTGGGGTAGCTTGCCCAAAGCCAGTCAGGAAGGGACTGAGTCTGGGAAATGAACCCACTTCTGTCTCCAAAACCTATTTGTTTTTCCCCTTTGTTTTTCTAATTCCTTAGCAATGCATTCAAGAACATTCATGACCTGGCCCAAGTATATATTTAAAAATTGAGTGTTCATTTTTTTAAATAAAATGAGTAACTTCCCAAATAACTGAATATTTATAGAAAATTAAGACTTGACTTTTCATTATAATAGATACTAATGGGCTAGGCAGGATATCTCACACCTGTACTCCCAGCACTTTAGGAGTCCAAGGCAAGTGGATCATTTGAGCCCAGGAGTTTGAGAACATCCTGGGCAACATAGAGAGACTTTGTCTCCAAAAAAATATGAAAATTACCTGGTCGTGGTGGTGCTTGCCTGTAGTCCCAGCCACTGGGGAAGCTGAAGTGGGAGGATTGCTTGAGCCCGAGAGGTTGAGGCTGCAGTGAGCTGTAATCATGTCACTGCACTCCAGCCTGGGTGACAGAGCAAATCTTTGTCTCAAAAAAAAAAAAAAAAAAAAAAGTTTGTGCTAAGGTGATAGAAATACAGCCTCAGACCCATAGACTCATTAGTGTCTCTCTCTCTCTCTCTTTTATTTTTGAGTCAAAATCTTGTTCTGTCATGCAGGCTGGAGTGCAGTGATATGATCTCTGCTCACTGCAACCTCTTTCCTTCCCCCATCCCTCAGAGGATCCTCCCACTTCAGCCTCCCAAGTTAGCTGGGACTACAGGTGCACCACCATGCCCAGCTAATTTTTGTGTTTTTTGTAGAGATGGGGTTTTTAATATGTTGCTCAGGCTGGTCTCTAACTCGTGGGCTCAGGCAATCCACTCACCTTGGCCTCCCAAAGTGATGGGATTATAGGCATGAGCCACTGCACCTGGCCAAAAAACTGATTACTAACAGTATCCAGGAACTATTCAGAGTGTTTTATGTATAGCAACTCATTCAGTCCTCACAAAATACACGGACAGAAACAATACAGTTAATAAACTCAACTAGCCAGTATCTTTAAAAGGTTTCTGAAACAGAAATAAAAATGAACCAGTAGACCAATATCCAAGATATGTTATGGTATAAAACAGGGATTAGTAAACTGTGGCTCATATCCAAATGCTGCCCGGTTTATAAAGAGTTAAAAAAGCAATAGCAGCAGTGGCTGTGACAGGGTATGTGTCCCATAAAGCCTAAAATACATACCGTCTGCCCCTCTACAGAAACAGTTTGCAGACTCATGGTGTAAAAAAACTGCCCCTAACCTGTTCCGGAATAGGATCTTTTTTGGATGATGTAATACTTAGCTACCTTCAAGGAAGAAATCAGCATTCTGTATAAAATGCTTTAGTGATTTTCTTGTAAACTGTAATGGAATTAAGAATTGTTCTGGGAACCCAGTCTTCCACCCACCCACTTGACTGCCAGTCAAGAATCCATGTTCTTTAACTAAACATTATTTTTGCATCTAGTCTATCAGTGGTTCTATAACCACTTTCCCCTATAAAATGCCTATACTGGCCAAGCGTGTTGACTCACACCCACCTAGCACTTTGGCAGGCTGAGGCAGGAGGATTGCTTAAGCCCAGGAGTTTGAGACCAGGCTGGGCAACAGTGAAACCCCATTTCTACAAAAAAATATAACAATTGGGTGGATGTGGTGATGTGTGCCTGTAGTCCCAGCTACGTGGGAGGCTGAGGTGGGAGGACTGTGTGAGCCTAGGAGTTGCAGGCTGCAGTGAGCCATGATCATGCTACTGCACTCTAGGCTGGGTGACACAGAGTGAGACCCTGTCTCAAAAATAAATAAATAAAGCCTATTACTAAGAGTGACTCTTTGAATTGGCTTTTTAGATGTCTTTCCCTTTGCATTAGGGTTACAATAAAATTTTGACATATGCTCATAACTATAAGTTTTTTTCTGGAACTGGTGGCAGTTTTAGTGTTTTAGACAAACTCCTTCAGACATATTAAGGCAGAAAACAGTTACATATAAAGGAACAACAATGACGAGAGGCTTCAGATTTCTCCTGTGTGACATTAGATGCCAAAGACAACATCTCTGAAGGAAAATGCTGTCACTCCAAATTGGCCAAGGCCAGTCAATTGCAAAGGACAGTAGAAAAGTATTTTCAGTTATACAGTAGAAAAGTATTTTCAGTCTACAGACTTAGAAAAATGTCTGCCTACGTTTCCTGGAAAAGTGACTTAGAGTTACATTTCACTTACCTGAAACATGAATGAAGATAAACTCTAGAACAGAGAAGTTGTGGCTTAAAAAGGACTAGACTAAATAACTAGTTGTAGGTATAAATATGAATGAAATTGTAAAAAATAATACTTTTGTATTTAGAACCACTTCCTTTCCTACTTTGATCTAAAAATTCTGGAATGTATCAAATCTGGTAGCTGAATCAGTGAGGATTGGGTGGTGGGGGCAAAGAACATACATAGAAAATGACCAAAGAGGAAACATAAGAAGCACTAAAAGTCTAGGGAAGCCCCCACGGGAAGCATCTAATGTACTTAGGTACAAATAACCCATTTAAAAAAATAGAATTCCCCTCAAAGGACTCTTCTGGCTTTTGGAATTCAAATTAGCACCACATGAGTACTGTCTGTATAAGGAACAACCGAAGCTAAGATTCAGGCCATGTCCTGAGATCTGAGGGGAGCGTCCAGTAAGAGCATCAATATGCCAAGGTCAGAAAATCCTCTGTTACAAGGGCATGCTTCTTTCTTTGCCGTGGTCCTCTTAAAAGGAGCTGTACTTCAGTTATCTTTGATATAAAGGGACCTATCACCTTTCCCACTGTGATACCCTTTGCAATTTTGGGAGAAACAAAACTTATGATGGCATATATCAACCTATAAAAGGAAAAATGTCAACCATCGGAGCATGGAAAAATATGAGTAAAATAAAATTTTACAAATAAATGGTTATAATGATAAACTACAAATATGTTCATGGTTAAAGAAACGGAGGGAACATAGGGAGACACAGCCTGGTGGGTCAAAGGATTTGGCCTTTGCACTACAAATTTCTCCCTCTCTCTCTCTCTTTTTTTTTCTCTAAGAGACAAGATCTCTCTCTGTTGCTCTGGCTGCCCAAGCATGATATCATGACTCATTGTGCAGTGGTGCAATTGTGGCAAAACTCCTGAGCTCAAGTAATCCTCCCACCTCAGCCTCCTAAGTAGCTGGGACTACAGGCATGCACCACCACACTTGGCTAATTTTTTGTAAGCATGGGGGTCTGGCTATGTTGCTCAAGCCAGGCTCAAACGATCCTCCTGCCTTGACCTCCCAAAGTGCAGGGATTGCAGACCCGAGTCACTGCACCCCGCCTCCTCTCTGTCTTGGGGCCAGCAGATTGCCGTTTGTCTTGTTTGGCTGTCTATTCTGTGTAAACTAGAGTGAGACCCTTCCACCCTCTTTTCTCTTCTCTGTTTGGCTGAGGGGGTGGGGGTGTGGAATGTGCCCTCTGTGCTTGTGCCTCTCAGGCATTTTTCTTACCTGATGACAGTTTCTCAGCCCTCCATACCCTGTTTTTCTGGTGTGGCCACGGAAATCCCAAGTTTCTGGTAGGCCTGCAGCATCCTTGCTTAGTTTCCAGTGCAAATGCAGATATCCTCTACTTTCTGTTTGGGGCTTTGCAGTGGGAACCAGGTGGGCCTTGTTTAGGGGAGGGGCTGTAACAGCACCTGTGTTCACATAATCCCTCCTGCCCCCAACAGCCTCCCTGTACTCCTGTTAAAGTTCTCTGCAACAAGAGTCGCATGATTAAATATTTCTTTTATTAAAACTAAAATTGTAGAAGTTTTTCTGTGCACTTTGTCTTTCCCTAATCATCTGATTTGCATGCATTTATTATTCTAGGTTGGCAACAGAGATGATTCCAATCTTTATATAAATGTGAAGCTGAAGGCTGCTGAAGAGGTAACAGAACAGCCGTGCCATCACCCTCCCCCACCTCCACCTGGGTCCTATCCATTACCTCTTGCCCTTCTGGCTCCTCCCTGTGAAAACTTTTATCACCCACAGGAGACATTAGTTTACCTATTTTGCAAGTCAGAAATGGGTGGGTTAGATCTCTGGCCTCTGGTTTGCCCTTGAGTTTTTGTTTTCTCATTAATGATTTTCTTCCCAAAGAGCAGAATGTCAATTGAGAAAAGTGACAAGTCTCAATCATTTTAGGAGATTTAGTTGCTAAAATTAAGAACACACCTGGGAGACAGGTCCTCTCTTTAAAGATGATTTTGAGTTCTCCAAATTTAAGGAGGAAAGGGCAGGTTATTGAGAAGTACACAGTTTTCATGTAAGAGGGGTAGGGAAAAATAGTCATTCATGACTTTGGCTGGCTCAGTGAATCTGCATTTTTTATAGAAGATGACATAGACAATGGGGCAGAGGAAAAATGCAGGCAATCTGCATTTTACATAAGATAACAGAAAAAATGGGACAGGAGAACAATCATAGGCATTTGTGTCTGGGTTGGGGGTGACTGCACCTATGAAGATAAGCTATCAATTTACATTGCCATGGTGAAATTTTAACAGAAACATCTTAGAGTAAAGATCTTGCAGCTCACCAGGAATTTCCTTGTGGGCAAAATATTGGGGAGGCATGTAGCTTTTCATTTTGTAACATCTTATTTAGGAACCAAAAAACGGGAGGCAGGTTTGTGTGACCCAGTTCCCAGCTTGGCTTTTCCCTTTGACTTAATGAATTTGGGGGTCCCAAGACTTTATTTCCTTTCACAAGGAATAGTAAGCATGACATTGCTGAAGTGCAGTGGTGGCAATTAACAAGTGAATGATGAATGAGTTGAAGCGAGGGACTCATTCTTCAGAACATGTAAGGGTGAAATGATGATCAACATCTCCTGGTTTGTTAGTCACGTCTGTAAAAGAAACGGTTCAATATCTGAAGTTGTCTTGCCATTTACCTGCTTTTGATGTCTGTTTGCAGATTGGGATCAGAGCCACTCACATTAAATTACCAAGAACAACCACAGAATCTGAGGTGAGCTCTTACGAGTTGATTGTGAAGAAGGAAGCTGAAGTGGTTTCCTCTCTGGTTTTGGTTTAGGGGGACTTTGGAGACTGACACAGCCAAGACCTCCAGATATTATTTTTATTTTATTTGAGACACAGACTCTTATTGCCCGGGCTGGAGTACAATAGCACGATCTTGACTCACTGCAACCTCTGCCTCCCAAGTTCAAGTGATTCTCCTGCCTCAGCCTCCTGAGTAGCTGGGATTACAGGTGCCCACCACCTTGCCTGGCTAATTTTTATATTTTTAGTAGAGACAGCATTTCACCACATTGTCCAGGCTGGTCTCGAACTCCTGACCTCAGGTGATTCACCCGCCTCAGCCTCCCAAAGTACTGGGATTAAAGGCGTGAGCCACCACACCTGGCACCTCCAAGTATTCTTTCTTCACAGACTCCCACAGAGGAAATGCTGCAGTCCTAGGGGATGAACATTTGGTACTCAAAGTGTGACTGCAGTATCATTTGCTTCCAAATCATCTGTTGTGTTTGTTAAAACTGATCCTTGGCTTTTAATTATATACATTCTAAAAACCAAATATGTATTTCTTTTATATGATGTTCAAGAATAGGCAGAACAAATCAGTGATGATTAAAGTCAGAACTGTGGTTGCCTGTAGGTGGGAGATTAACTCCAAAGGTGTAAGAGGATAAAGCAACTTTCTTGAGGTTATGGCAGTGTCCCATATCTGTACTGTCCAGTATGGAAGCCACTAGCCCCATGAGGCTATTCGAATTAATTAAAATGACATAAAATTAAAAATCCACTCAATTATACTAACCACTTTTCAAGGATTCAGTAGCTGTGATTGTATTGTAGGGTGTAAATTACAGAAAATTTCTGGCCGGGCATGGTGGCTCACGCCTGTAATCCAAGCACTTTGGAGGCCAAGGCGGGCGAATCACCTGAGGTCGGGAGTTCAAGACCAGCCTGACCAACATAGTGAAACCCCATCTTTAAAAAAAATAAAAGTAAAAAAATGTTAAAAAAAAAAAAAAAATTCTGTCTTCACAGAAAAGACGATTGGACACTGCTGCTCTGTATCTTGATTTGGATGCTTATAACTTGGGTATTAACTGCTGTAATAAGCTTTTTAATCGTTCTTAGCTCTTTTTATTTTATTGTATTTATAGGAACAGGGTCTCACTCTGTTGCCCTGGCTGGAGCAGTGGTGGTCCAGTCATAGCTGATTGCAGCCTCAACCTCCTAAGCTCAAGTGATCCTCCCACCTCAGCCTCTTGAGCAGCTGGGACTATAGGCATGAACCACCATGCCCAGCTTTTTTTTTTTTTTCCTTTTTTGAGATGGAGTTACACTTTTGTCACCCAGGCTAGAGTGCAATGGTGTGATCTTGACTCACTGCAACCTCCGCCTCCTGGGTTCAAGTGATTCTCATGCCTCAGCCTCCCGAAGAGCTGGGACTATAGGCATGTGCCACCACACCCAGCTAATTTTTATATTTTTAGTTGCCCATATTGCCCAGGCTGCTCCTGACCTCAAGTGATCCGCCCACCTCAGCCTTCCAAAGTGCTGGAATTATAGGTGTGAGCCACCTCACCTGGCTCTTTTTTTTTTTTTTTTTTGAGACAATCTTGTTCTGTTGCCCAGGCGGGAGTGCATGGCGTGATCTCAGCTCACTGCAACCTCCGCTTCCTGGGTTCAAGGGATTCTCATGCCTCAGCCTCCTGAGTAGTTGGGATTACAGGTGCATGCCACCATGCTTGGCTTATTTTTTGTATTTTTATAGAGACAGGGTTTCACTATGTTGGCCAGGCTAGTTTTAAACTCCTGGCTTCAAGTGATCTACCTGCCTTGGCCTCCCAAAGTGCTAGGATGACAGGCGTGAGCCACCGCACCTGGCCCTAATTAAAAAAAAAATTTTTGTAGTGGTCATATCTCACTATGTTGCCCAGGCTGGTCTTGAACTCCTGGGTTCAAGTAATTCTCCTGACTTGGCCTCCCAAAGTGCTGGGATTAAGGCATGAGCCACCTCACTCAGCCATTTAGCTCTTTTATTTGATGGACTTCTTAACAGACACCTAGAGGATGCATTCTATGTTAAAGTACAGGTGTTCTCAGGATTCAAGGGGAAGGTACCTTCTTAAAGGACTATAATTAAACCATTTGGGGGAAATAGGGCAACCTCATTTTTGCCTTAGAAAGTGTTTCTCCCTACCTTTTGATTTCTATGTGATATACAGATTATATGTGGTATTACTTTTAGGTGATCAAGTACATTACATCTTTGAATGAAGACTCTACTATACACGGGTTCATAGTGCAACTACCTTTAGATTCAGAAAATTCCATTAACACTGAAGAAGTGGTCAATGCTATTGCGCCCGAAAAGGATGTGGATGGGTAAGTGTGGCTTGGCTTCCTATATCTCGCTGCATGCTTCAATTTATAATGTTTCTAGTTTGGGAATATAGCATAAATGTTTATAAAGAATGAAGATCCCTAATTGCCTTTATTTCCATCACTTCTTTTAGATTGACTAGCATCAGTGCTGGGAAACTTGCTAGAGGTGACCTATATGACTGTTTCATTCCTTGTACGCCTAAAGGATGCTTGGAACTCATCAAAGAGACAGGTAAAAACTCCGGGAGTTCAACATCTGCGGGCGCTGCCAGGTGGCCCGGTACTATGGCTCCCAGTGTCAGCAGAAGGACTGGCCGGCCCACATGAAACACTGTCGGGAGAGGAAGCATCCCTTCCAGCATGAGCTGGAGCCGGAGCGATGACGGGCGGGGGAGCCACACACACTCTCAGCCCCCGGGCTCTACCCTGGGCACAGCAGAGACAAACTTGTGGTTGAACCTGGAGGTGCTGAAAAAGCCAGCTGCAGCCCAGGACAGCCGCCATGAGACTCCCAATGTTACAGGCAGTCTGTGTGGGCACAGCGCCCCTCAGTGTTCATCTCCAGCAGAGACAGGAGGAGGCTCCACCAGAACGGTTCTCATTATTTATATGTTAATATGTTTGTAAACTCATGTACAGTTTTTTTGGGGGGGAGGCAATGGGAAGGGTAGAAATTACAAATAGAATCTTTTGCTGTAATCCTTGAATGGCAAACGGTCA
>CAUYQU010047713.1:0-23242 GCA_963574635.1 Cheracebus regulus | reverse complement strand
AGGATTGGTACCAGATCTTCTTTGTACCTCTGGTAGAATTTGGTTGTGAACCTGTCTGGTCCTGTTTCACAACCGAATTTTGTTTGGTGGGCTATTAATTGCTGCCTCAACTTCAGACCTTGTTATTGGTCTATTCAGGGATTAACATATCAACGATACAGAAAATTAACAAGGATATCCCCGACTTGGACTCAGATCTGTACCAAGTGGCCTAATAGACATCTACAAAACTCTCCATCCCAAATCCACGGAATATACATTCTTCTCAGCACCACATCGCAGTTACTCTAAAATTGACCACATAATTGGAAGCAAATCACTACTCAGCAAATGCAAAATAATGGAAACCATAACAGTCTCTCAGACCACAGTGCAATCAAATTAGAACTCAGGATTAAGAAACTCACTCGAAACTGCACAACTACATCAAAACTGAACAACCTGCTCCTGAATGACTATTGGATAAATAATGAAATGAAGGCAGAAATAAAGATGTTCTTTGAAACAATTGAGAATGAAGACACAATGTACCAAAATCTCTGGGACACATTTAAAGCAGTTTCTAGAGGGAAATGTATAGTACTAAATGCCCACATGAGAAGCAAGGAAAGATCTAAAATTAATACCCTAACATCACAATTAAAAGAATTAGAGGAGCAAGATCCAACAAATTCAAAAGCTAGTAGAAGACAAGAAATAACTAAAATCAGAGCAGAACTGAAGGAGATAGAGACGCAAAAAAACCCTTCAAAAATCAATGAATCCAGGAGCTGGTTTTTTTTTAAAAGATCAACAAAATAGATAGACAGCTAGCCATACTAATAAAAAAGAAAACAGAGAAGAATCGAATAGATGCAATAGAAAATGATAAAGGAAATACAAACTACAAACAGAGATTACCACAAACACCTCTATACACATAAACCAGTAAATCTGGAAGAAATTGATAAATTCCTGGACACTTACATTCTCCCAAGACTAAACCAGGAAGAAGTCGAATATCTGCCTTTCTTTGTCTTTCTCTCTGCCATCTGAAGACATAGCAAGAAGGTGGCAATCTACAAGCCAGGAAAAGAGCCCTCACCAGAAACTGAATTGTCTGGCACCTTGATCTTAGATTAGCAACTACATTTCTTCTTTTGTTGAAGCTCCCCAGGCTGTCGTGTTTTGTTACAGCAGCCCTAATAGCCTAACACATAGCGGATGGAATGTATGTAGAATGGTTAGGACTACCAGTTCTTTTGAAATCGAGATACATAAAAATTCAGATTTCTAATGCAATTAATATTAAATGGATAGAACACAGTTAATACAAGCACAAGACTCTGAGATTTGGGGTGGAATGTTTTGCCTGGAAAAAAATGTGTATGTTTCTATACTGGGGAATAATTTATTTTAGAGTCACTGTTTAACACTGAAAGCACATTTTACAGGTACTATTAGTAACTTCTCACACAGATCCAGAAGATCAGATATTAATGAAGATGGGCAAGGGCAAACTTATTTCTGACCTCAAACTGTTAGTGAAATAGCATTTTTGTAGACAAAGTCCCATATGGGGATCAAGGATCTGGCACAAGAGAACATTTTGACCAGTGCTTCTTGTTAGTGAAATTGTGGTTTCTTAAAGAATGCATATCATGGTGAATGGCCCTGGAAAGGCAAAACCTTGTTAAGCATCAGCAGAGGGATAGCACAGGGCTAATGAGGGCCTTGGGATCTCTATAGGATGACAAAAATACAGAGAGAAAAGCAGAGAATTGGAAACTGGGAATTCACGGCCATAGACTTTTTTTTTCCTTTTACAAATGTCAGGCACTCTTATAGTAAGACAGTAATGTAGTATATACACTCTTTGAAAAAAAGAAAAGTTTACTTGTGGGTTTTTAAACCTTGAATATTAGAGTCTGGTTCCATGCCCTCCATAGATACATTGGTATATACGTTGGCATATACATTAGAGCTTAGAAAAAATAGGCTTCATGAGATATTTATTATTTTATGTCAGCTTTGGGAGTAGGGTAAATTGAAGCTAATTCTAGTATCAATCTTCAAAAAATAAGCACAGATAAGGAAAGGGATCAAAATATTGACAGTAGTTTTCTGTAGACATTGGGATCATAAGTGGCAGCACAGTGGTGAGAAGTGTAGGCTCTCAAGCTAATCTGCTTGTTTTAAATCTTGACTTTCACACTTACCAGTGTGAAATATCAGGAAAAATACTTAAGTTTACTATGTCTGTATTTCTTGATTTGTAAAAAGAAAACAACAACAACATTGTATAACTCTGGTTTCCATGAGCATTAAACAAAATGATGTATGAAAGACAATTAGAATATTTAAGCAATTGTAAGTGCCCAACCACTGTTAGCTCTTATTTCCTTCAAAAAATTTTCAATTTTCTACAATAAGCATATGTTCTTTTACTATCAGAAGAATGTTATATTACAAAGATATAACTTTATAACTTTACTGACATCTTTGTTATACATATTCTTTCATTTTGTGGATTTTGTAATTTGGGTTTGGATAAGGTTTGAGACAAAAACATGTTATTAGCCATTTAGTGGTAATCCAGTGAAACCAATCTGCATTCTTGGCAAAGAATGTGAATACAATATTTGCATTGTAGTGTCCACAACATTTACAGTCTACTTCTGACAGTGACCAACTGTGAGACCTTGTACAAGTTATTTAACCCCCTGAGCAAATGAGGATAATAATACCATGGTTTATGGTTCTGGTGGTAGATAGGTTAGATAAATATGAAAGGCTCCTGTACAAGGCTGACACAAACAGGCAATCAATCAATATTAATTACTAAGATGTCCCACCCACCTTTAGCAGTTTAGGCCAGGTATTCTGGTGTGTACTGCATTCCAGTACAACTGTTTTTAAATATAGGAATACAATACAGACTACTAGATGCATCTTTTTGCCATTGTTTTATATAGACAATTTATAGACATACTAAGTTTATGTGGCCAAAACACAATTGTTTCAACATTTTTTGCAATAAATATGTGACATACTATAAGATACAACTTTAATGTCAGGAAGTTCCTCTAAGGGACACATACTCCTTAATTAAAATCACATCTAATGTGAAATTCCATTATCTGTGCAATTTGATCAGCCTAAAGGTGTGAGTCAGGAAGATCTTTCAACATCAACATTTCCATACAGGTGACATATAATCATCTGTGGTGTGTAGTGGTAGACTGTTTTGCCTAAAACACTTGGGTACTGCCACTATGGTGGCATTATTCACATTGCATAAGTACTCTGTAAACAATCCCCAAAGAGACTTATGATTATTGTAAAATGTGAACACACAGCCATTGATGAAATTGCAGAATGTCTTGAGGTTTACAATAATAGTATGGACTTATTTTATCAATTTCTATTTACTTCTATTTTGTGCATGGCATTAACCTTGACTAGCTAGCAATGTGTACTTCAACGTCACCTTGTATTTTGTTGATAGATACATCTCCAAAAGCATAAAGTGAAATATCAATTGCAAAAACCAGAGGTTTATGTTCTGTATAGTATACTAGCACAAGCTCAGAAGTCAATAACTGTTGATTAGTCCCCCAAAAATCCTAACACTAGAAATTCAGTACCATAGAATATCAGGCAACACTACTCCTACAATCCAAGTAGGGTGTAGCTCAATAGAAGCTGACTTTAATCAAATAAAATTGATATATTGAATAGTGATAGCACTTTCTTGAAGTCTATCTATTTTAAAGACAGCTTAAAGATCCATTTTTTTGGAATAGGTACTATATAAATTTTTTTATGTGAACATGAGTAGCACTGACTCAATAGACTAAAGTTATTCAAATTATCCATATTCCCCTATTTTCCCCAAAACCTAAATTACTGATATGTAGTGATTAAAGACAGGAATTTTTGATGTCAGAGAGACCTTCATTTGAATTGTACTTCTATCAGTTTATTGTAACATTTAACAAATAATCTCCCTGAGCCTCAATTTTTTCATGTTATTAATAAATAGTAATAATCCTCAGGCTTATTTAAAGGTTTGAATTCATATTACCTTCTACAATTCACTGGTCTATATATCCCAATATTCTAATTCCAGAACTGCTATAAAACAGCTATTGTCCAAGTTTCAAGAACATACATTGGGGAAAGGACAGTCTCTTCAGTAAATGGTGTTGGGGAAACTGGGTATCCATATGCAAAAGAATGAAACAGCACCCCTATCTCTCTCCATATAAAAGTCAAATCAAAATGGATTAAAGACCTAAATGTAAAACTTCAAGCTGTAAAACTCCCAAAATAAAACATTGGGGAAACTCTCCAGGACATTTGTGGGCAAAGATTTCTTAACATCGTACAAGGACTGGCAACCAAAGCAAAAGTGGACAAATGGAATCATAACAAGTTAAAAAGATTTTTTCACAGCAAATTAAAAAACTAACAAATTGAAGAGACAACTCACAGAATGGGAGAAAATATTTGCAAACTACCTATCTGGCAAGGGATTAATAACCAGAATATACGAGGAGCTAAAATAACTCTATAGGAAAAAATCTGTTAATATGATGAAAATGGGCAAACTATCAGAATAGAAATTTCACAAAAGAAGACATACAAATGGAAAACATGTATAGAAAAAGTTGCTCAACATCACTGACCATTAGATAAATGGATATAAATAGTACAATGATATGTCATCTCACCCCAGTTAGAATGGCTTTTGTCCAAAATTCAGGCAACAACAAATGCTGGCAAGGATGTGAATAAAAGGGAATTCTTGCACACTGTTGGTGGAAATGTAAATTAGTACATCCACTATAAAGAACTGTTTATAGGTTCCTCAAAAAATGAAAAATAGAGCTGACATTGATTCAGCAACCCAACTCCTAGGTATACCCTCAAAAGAAAGGAAATCATTATCTCAAAAAGATATCTGCACTCCCAGGTTTATCACTACTTACAACAGCTGAGATTTGGAAGCACCCTTGGTGTCTATCAATAGACAGGTGTATAAAGAAAAGACATATACACGATGAAGTACTATTCAGCCATAAAAAGAATGAGATCCTGTCATTTGCAACAATATGTATGGAACTGTACTTCATTATATTACGTGAAATAAATCAGGCACAGAAAGACAAACTTTGCATGTTCTCACTTATTTGTGGGAGCTAAAAATTAAAATATCAGAAGTCATGGAAATAAAGAGTAGAAAAGTGGTTACCAGAGTCTGAGAAGAGTATTTGAGTCTTTGGAGGAAGTAGATGTGGTTAAAGGTACAAAATAAATAGAAAAAATGAAGAAAACCTAGTATTTGCTAGCACAACAGAATGACTATAGTAAAAAAATAATTTAACTGTATTTAAAATAACTAAAAGAGTGTATTAGGGTTTTCTAGAGGAACAGAACTAATAGGATAGATGCATACATAAAGGGGAATTTATTAAGGAATATTAACTCACATAATCACAAGGTGAGGTCCCACTATAGGCCATCTGCAAGCTGAGGAGCGAGGAATCCAGTCTGAGTCCCAAAATCTCAAAAGCAGGAAAGCTGACAGTTGCAGCCTTCAGTCTGTGGTCGAAGGTCCAATAGTCACAGAGCTGCAGAACTTGGAGTCCAGTGTTTGAGGGCAGAAAACATCCAACATGGGAGAAAGAAGTAGGCCAGGAGACTAAGCCAGTCTAGTCTTTTCAGCTGATTAGATTGTGCCCACCCAGACTAAGGGTGTGTCTGCCTTTCCTAGTCCACTGACTCAAATATTAATCTTCTTTGGCAACACCCTCACAGACACACCCAGGAACAATACTTTGCATCCTTCAATCCAATCAAATTGATATGCAATATTAACCATCACAAAGAGTATAATTTATTTGTAACACAAATAATAAGTGCTTGGGGTGATGGATACTCCATTTACTCTGTTGTGATTATTACACATTGCATGCCTGTATGAAAATATCTCATGTAACTCATAAATATATACACCTACTATGTGCCCACAAAAATAAAAAAGTAAAAATAAATAAAAAACCAATTGTCAAGGTTATTAAAGATCTCCATATTGCCTTCGCAGCAACATTCAACCCGACCGAGTGTCTTCCTGAAGCATTCTCCTCTCTTTACTTCTCAGACACCACATTTGTCTGTATACAATTTCATGATACATCTCAGCCACCTCTGAGAGCTCACCCTTCTCTGTGAGATACTGAATCCCTGGATTCGATCTTGAGAGCCTACTTTTTCCTTATCCCTTCTCTTCTTTTGTCATCAGTAATTCAATTCTAGTATCATAGCCTTAAATGCCATGAATAATCTGATAATTATTAAATACTTACTGAAACCCAAGACGTATATTCTGAGTTTAGATTTGTATGTTATAGCTTCCTTGACATCACATTTCATAGGCATCCTAAAGTTAATATGTAAAAAAAAAAAAAAGAGCTCTTGATTTTCAACTAAAAACAACATAAAACTTGTTGCTTACTCAGTTGTCCTCAGTTTGCTAACTGTGCCACTGCAAACCCAGTTTCTCAAATAGAAAATCTACAATTTATAATTGATTACTTGTTTTCCCCCATTTCCTGAAGTCATGTATCACCAAATCCTATGGATTAATCTCCAATACTACCATCACAATCCAATTCTACATCTATTGTCACCTGGGACTGATTCAATGCCTCCTCATAGGCTCCCTTAATGCCATCTTTTACTCTAACTATCCATTCTCCCTACAGTAGATAGAAGAAATTTTTTCTAATGCAAATCAGATCATAAATTGCCCCTGCTTAGAACACTTCAAGGGAGTCTCGTTGCTCTTAGGATAAAATCCATATTCCTTATCTTGGCTTTTAGGGTTTCCAAATGATCTACTTCCTGGCTACCTCTGTATCCTCATCTCATGTCTTTTTCCTCCTTTTTCACTGAACTTCAGCCAAACAGGCCTCCTTTTCTGCTCTAACATCTGAAATTCCTTTCTAACCTTTTACTGGAAGGGTTTGACCCCAGATCCTTTCAGGGCTGGCTCCTTTTCATTGCAGTCCAAATGTCATCTCCTTAGAGTTCTTTCTGAACTCTTCCTCTCTAGTTATAATATCTCATTACCCTGTTCATGTCTGAGTACCTAATGTAATGTAGTTATCATTCATTTATGTGTTTGTTATCTCTTTCCTCTAGTAACATATAAGCTAATGTAAACTCTATGCAAGCAAGGATATTGTTTCTGTTATTTATTGCAATATCACAAGAGGCCTAGAAAAGTTTTGGTTTTAGGAGTGCTCAATACTATTTACGGAATGAATAAAGAATAGATACAAGCACTTAGAACAATGATTATGCTCAATAACTCGTAGCTACAAGTATTACAAGAACATGAAGAAGGAAAAAAAAAGAGGAAGACAAGAAGAAAAGAGGGAAAAGTAAAATAGGAGAAGGTTGGAAGAAGAGGGTGAGGACCTTCCTAAGTATTCCTGTAAATTTATACTTTGTTGATCCAGTGATCAGGATACCATGCATAGAATTCTAAAATAACTATTTTCATTAAGCTATGGAAAATTATTGAGAATAAATCTGGAACTGACAGATAATAGCAAATAGGTACATCACACTGTGAGGGACATTTGGTTTCATTTGTATCATAATTTCCCTTTTTGTTAACGGAACTGACATTTTTCCATTTAACATTGCATAATCAGTAAGCTTTCATGTAAGGTCTTATTTGAGTTCTTCAAACACTTCAATTTTTTTGTTCTTTTGAAGAAAATGTTATATCTTTTGTTTACAAGATAAATTCAGGTGCAATGATGCTAATTCTGCCTTATAAGGTCTCCATTTTCAAAAACTATCTTGGAAAACGGTAATTGTGTATTTTTAAATGAATTTATTACAATATGATTCCAAGAGTTGTGCTTTTCTTCCTTTATATATTCACATGGGGAAACCTGCTACATATGAAATATCATCCTATAAATTATTCTTAATATTACAGTGTTGAAGAAAACAGTATAGCCCTAAACCGTTAAGAGAAGCATCTTCCTTTGTGCTACCTAACATCTCTGCAAAATGACTGATGATATGTAACTGAAACAAACCTCAACATATTCATCAATTATTTTAATTTATTAGCACGCAGGAGGTAGTTCTGGCTGTATTTGTGGTTCCAATATAAAATTAAGGTCACATAGTGTATTAGTCCTGTTAGGTGGATTGTCTGACATCAAAAGCTTCAATATGCTAAGAGCAAGTCATTTTAAATACTCTGTGAGCTCAGTGTCATGAAGGGCTCCATATTCAATTATTTGCTGGGAGTATTGAGAATAGACATACGTTGTCTTTAGTTATCCTACTTGCTTTTCTTTTTCTTTTATTTTCTCTCTTTTTTTTTTTTTTGAGACAGAGTTTCATTCTGTCATCCAGGCTGGGGTGCAGGGGTGCAATCTTGGCTCCCTGCGATCTTCACCTCCCAGGTTTGAGCAATTCTCCTACCTCAGCCTCCAAAGTAGCTGGGATTACAGGCATGTGCCACCACACGCAGCTAAATTTTTTTTGTATTTAGTAGAGACAGGGTTTTGACATGTTGGTCAGGCTGGTCTCGAACTCCTGACCTTAAACGATCCACATGCCTCAGCCTCTCAAAGTGCTGGGATTACAGGCATGAGCCATCACGCCTGGCCTATCCTACTTTCTTGTTAATAAAATCCTCCACTTCTTACCATAAATCAAGAACAATAATGTAACTAAACAGTTTTTCCTTTCATTAACACACTACTCTGTGTTAAGCCCACTTGAAACTATAGCAGGATACTTCTATAGGTATCTAAAGAAAATAAAACATTAACCAACACCCAAGGACAACAAAAATTTAGATGTTTAAACAGAATTCCCTATGTTACAAACAACAGATTTAGAAATACAAACTCTAAGTAAACATTGCCCATCTTCCTCCTTCTACAGTTTTTCATTTGTATAGGCTTTTGGTCTGGGTGTTTCTAAATTGCTAGTCAGTAATACTAGATATCCAGTCACTTTGGAAATAAATCCCACCATGAAGCCATCAAATTTTGCAGATCTGAAAACTTTAATCATTTTACCTCCAACTCTTCTTCAGGAGCTTTTAAATAGGCGGAATATGGTAAGAATGTTATACTTAGCAAGCAAATGATAATATATTAACTTTGGGGTGGGAATTAAAGTATTTTGCACATTGTGTTTTTTAACAAAATGTTTCAAATTGAAGACTATCATATAGATAGTAAATATTTTAAGCAGGTTGGTTTTTTCCCATCATTTTTATGAGGCCGTGTTTCCCAAAATATTTTCCTTTGGATCACTTGTTCTGTGAGATGCTATGTAGGAAAAAAAGATGTCCACTTTTCAAATTCTATTTTCAAAGGATCCTGAATTGGACATTTTTCTCCAGAGGATTCACATTGCTACTAGTGTATTAAATACAAATCCAAGAACAGCAATAAGAAAACATTTAACCTCACTGATCTCAGGGATCATCAAATGTGTTTGTCTAACATAAAATTCCTCTCACTCATACCCTGTGAACTTTATGTATTAGTCATGAAGAACTCATTATGAAAAATGTTGATGAAAACGTTTTTTTTCCCCTCAAACCAAAATAGGAGGACACTGTCCATTTCAAAAACCGAATTTTTTCCCTATCTCCAAACTAATTTATTCTTCATGGACTTTTTCTTTAGAAAAGTAATGTTGTAAAAAATGCTCTTTCCCCTCAAAACTTAACACTTCCAAGTTAATGCAAGAAAACCTAAAGGGATACTAAAACAGGCAACAACTACCTCCATTACTCCAGTCTTCCAATTTAATAATAAAGTTTTTTATATATTCTGAAATCCCTTTGTTTGTCCATATTTCAACTCTCAAGACAAGGTTCTATTTCTCATTTTAGTTTCACTAAGTGTCAATTGGCTGATAGTCCCATCAAGCCTATTTTAGATAGTCAACTTGAATCTCCTTAAAAATAACATAAATTTTCACACATCTGTGTCTCTGCCTCTTCTGTTCCTTCTAGAAAGAAATCATCTTCTCCTCATTGTGCACCTTTTGAATTAGCACAACATTTTTCAGTTTGCTTCACATGTAACATCTCCTCTTGAATGTATTTCCTAATTTTTATTTTTAATGCATCCCTCAGTTACTTGCATTTTCATGAATATTGCTTACACATCTATAATAGTTCTGCCTAAACCTATGTTTAACTTCAACTTTTATTAAGATTGTTTTTCCTATGTTTATAGACCATAAACCTCCTGAGAACAGGAGAACATAAATTACTCTCCATACTATGTAGAGCAGTTCCTTCCACAAACTGGATATTAAATATTCATTTGTTGATGGATTGAGCAAATGTCAATACATTTAAATTGGAAGTGACATCTATTTACTCCTATGGAGAAAGACGGACATTTAATTTCTAAATTCTTGGAGTAATAAAATCCTAAATTTATTCCAACCTGCATTGCTCTGTCTTTAAGTTGTATACGTTTATTTATTTAAGTTTTGTATCTTCACAACCCTGAGTTGTTATTCTAGAGAAAGACAATGTATTTCCTTTCCAAATATGCCCTCAATGATCCTTTACTTGAATTATATTTTGAATTAAATAGCACCAGATTTTTCTTGTCTGTGTTTTATGGATAGATTCTTTGCTTATACTATTATATTAAATGAATACTGACATGGAATAGGTAGGATAAATAAGGGATTAATTCAAAAATTAAAACCTTGATCCATAATGATCAACAATAGAAATTACATTCGCTTAATGTCTCTCTCCCTTTCTTTTTCCACAGCTCACAATTCTGCATTATTAAAATGTAGTAATGGAAGATAATAATACAGTATCAGAAGAAAACACAACATTAACCAACACTCAAGGACAACAAAAATATAGATGTTTAAGCACAGTTCCCTTTGTTACAAACGACAGATTTAGAAATACAGACTCTAAGTAAACATTGTCTATCTTCCTCCTCTTACAGTTTTTCATTTTTATGGGCTTTGATCTGGGTATTTATAAATTGCTAGTCAGATGTTACAGATATCCAGTCTCATTGGAAATAAATCCAAATCTTTACTTGAGTTCAAATACTCAAGTAAAGTCCCACTACACATTATCTT
The DNA here is from genome assembly GCA_963574635.1 of Cheracebus regulus. Taxonomy (NCBI): domain Eukaryota; kingdom Metazoa; phylum Chordata; class Mammalia; order Primates; family Pitheciidae; genus Cheracebus; species Cheracebus regulus. The sequence goes on along the minus strand of CAUYQU010047713.1, from coordinate 12,082 downwards.
TCTGATTTTCTCAAAAGAATGAACAACAATAACAATAACAACATCAACAAGCCACAAACAATGGGTTGAAGGCAGTGCTGAAAGTAATGACAATAAAGAACACAATATTCAGGAAAAGGTATTAATGACCTCAGGTATTTAAGAGTTTTGTAGTGAAGAAAAAGGATCACTGCAGTATTTCTAAAGATTTAAGGGATATAAGGCCAAGGTTTTCCTGAGTCAATGTTCTCTTTTTTCATCTGTGCCATGAACTGAAGTCAGTTATAAGCATAATGCATAATGAAACATAGTCATTCCTTCAACTCTGAAAATAATCAATTAGAAAATAAACTGTAGGCCGGGCATGGTGGCTTACACCTGTAATCTCAGCACTTTGGGAGGCTGAGGCGGGCGGATTGCCTGAGCTCAGGAGTTTGAGACGAGCCTGGGCAACATAGTGAAACTCCATCTCTACTGAAATACAAAAAATTAGCCGGGTGTGGTGGCTTGTGCCTGTAGTCCCAGCTACTTGGGCGGCTGAGGCAGGAGAACTGCTTGAACCCGGGAGGTGGAGGTTGCAGGGATCATGAGATCATGCCAGTTCATTCCAGCCTGGGCGACACAGCAAGACTCTGTCTCAAAAAATAAAAAATAAAATAAACTGTAAAATATGAATGTCAAATTTTTAATATACACCTAAGTCTCCAAAAGTCATTAGTAAAAAAAGTACTAAATATTTTATATACTTATCAGATAGTGAATTTACATAAAACAAAAGAGAGTATTCATAGAGATAGTTAACAAAACAGGCACTTTTTCACTTTGATTCTATGCTCCCAAAATATGCTTCTCAGAGTTATTGCAGGCTCCATGAGGCATAAGCTCATTTTCCATTATAACTCTGTACAAAACCCCCAAGCCAGGGAAATGCATAACAGTTCCAAAATTTCAAGGCACCAAAGCTAAAATAAAAAATAAACAAAACCAATAATAATGAAAACAAAAATCCTGTAAGATTCTTTTGTGAAGAAAAAGGCATATCTCCCAAAATGACAGATATATTCCCGTCAGTATACAAACACTGGTCCCAAAGCACCAAATGCTGAAATATTGGGGAGGAGGGCCAGGAAGCAAAATAAAATCTCTCATCTCCCTGTGGGTCACAGAACATAAATAACACTAACAGAGAGCTAATAAGTGGACTCATATTACCCTTTGCTGTGGCTTTCAGGAAACCTTTCATCAAATTTATTGTCAGAGTTGCTGCACATTATTGTGTCCTTTATTAGGCATTCTTCTCCCTGAAGATTAATTCAGGGCTTTATGAAGCTGTGTGTTCCAGAGTAATAGATAATTGCCAGTACGTTAAGAGATGTCACATTCACATCAGTATAGACACACAGAATTGTGGTCAAATATCTGATGACATTCTTGATATAGTATATTGACTCAAATTCCCCATGAAAACTCTCTTTAGAGTGCTGCTAAAATAGAAATCTTTAAGGGACATTCAGATTAAAGGAGGACAGACAATGCAGAGTAAGAACAGTTGCAGTATGTTCCATCACCTACATGTAGAAGATGGCAATGTAACCTTTAGGAAAGTGAAATATTTCGTCAAATCACAGTCTCGTTTCCTATTCCCTTCATGCCATCTCTGCCAAAAACCTGGGTTGAACTGATGAAAATCTACCAGATGTTTTACACATTTGTCGTATTACCTAACTTTTAGGAGGATGAATTAGCCTTGGCTTAACATGTACTTCGGAAGACAATTTTAATTTTACAATAACATGTTGACCTAAGTAAAACTTTGAATTTTTCTCCATGATTTCTAATCTTATTAATCTTTCCATCCATCTATTCAGGAAATATTGTGTGCGTATTATCTGTTAGTAACTCCTCTAGGTAACAGAGAAACAGCTTTTACAGTGGGAAAAACAGCTCAGTTACGTTGATGTTTTAAGTTCTATGTAATGGATAAATTGACAGAAACGTGTCTAAATGACAAAGCACAATGTTGGATGGATGGTTAGTAAATTTTAATTTGCATATTCAACACACAGAGCTCATCTGTGTTGCCTATGCCTTAAAGCAGACTTTTGATTATGTGGGTCAAATTTACTGAAAACTCAATTTACCTGTTTAGTTTAAAATATGCTTCCTATATCTCAGTTTAATGTTGACACAGAGTGTAACTAAGATTCATATTTGCAGAACATGCTTTCACCTCTAGTGCAAATAGCATCATATTAAAGGAATTCTTTGACAAATATGTCCTTCTATAAGCATTTAGCATGTACCAGACACTCTATTACGTACATTACATATATTAGCAATGACTCTATCAGTTACGTGCTATTATCGTCATTTTACAAATGAGAGAAACTGAGACAGAAATTTCCACAGCTGGTGAGAAGCAAAATCAGGATTACAATGTAGGGAGAGGATACATTTTTAGTCCCTATGTTATCCTACACACACACACACACACACACACACACACACACACACACACACACACAGAGAGAGAGAGTGAGAAAAAAGGAAGAAGAAAAAGAAGAAGAAGGAGAAGAAGAAGGAGAAGAAGAAGGAGGAAGAGGAGGAGGAAAAGAAGAAAGAAAACAGTGACTCAGAAGAAGAAGGGGGAGAAGAGTAAGATGAGGAAAAATTTCTATATTCTACCTTGATAATTTTGAATTATGAACATTATATAGTGCCAGAATTATTTATAGTCATAATTGCCTGATATATTATTCAAGGTGCTGTATGTAATTAAAAAGCACTCACTTGGAATGAAAATAGAAATTGTATGTGTACCATTTTCCTAATAAAATATTGTTTTATTATTATCAGTTGTATAAGGCATAAAGTTTTACATATGGTAGCTTTCCTAACTAGATGGACAGAGGGTATCCTCTGTCCTTCTAAACTTCAATGATTCATTTACTCACAATTAGAAAAGTAGCACCCACAAGGGAAAATTATAGTCACATTAATAATATGGAATAAAATAAGAACTAAGGGACACTGAAATGGACTGCTATTAATTAGTCCAAATTAAAACCAATATGATCTTTCTTGATTTGGCTTCACCAGTTTTGGTAGGAAATACAAGTTGAGGTTGGTTGTGTTTTTCTTTTTACAACTATTATTTTTAAAATTATTTTCTGCAAGGCATTTTCCACTGCAAACAACATTTCAATAATTCTAGAGCAGTTTTTCACTGCACAACAGAAGTAATAAGGATGGACTTTCAAGGTTAAGGAATCCAACTGTATATAACTAGGCTATTTCAATGTGGAAATATCCTGAAGCAATATCTGAAGAGTCTAAATAATTCTAGTCTTTTAGTCTTTGCTGCTAGATTTATTTACAAGCTTTCCTCACGTCATTCTCATCTTTGTGTGGAAAGTTATCTGAAATAAGACCTTCTAGTTCATGCTTAACAAGCTTTTCCTATAAAGTCTTACTAACAGAAGTAACTGGTCAAGCTTTAAATACAGTAGGATCCTTTTTAGCTTTATAAAAGTATTATTAATTAGTTGGCATTTTAAGTCATTTATAGATAAAGGTGTTAAAATTTAGCAAAAATTATTTAAAAACCTTGCATTTTTCAGACCTGATTAAATATTTGTATATTCTTAGGACATCAGATATTTCCTCAAGCCTGCAGCAATACAGCAGAAATCAAAAACAAACAAATAAAATCTTAGAAATCCTGGTAAATGGAGCACATTTTTATAAAGTCCTACATGACATATTTGTTGAAAAAAAAAATCTCCTTTGGATATAAGGTTTTAACAGTCTAAAATGCGTGAAACAGTAAGATGGTTTTAGAAACTCCTATACAGAAATGGAGAATATAAAAATAAGTTGTTACACTATGCCTTAATTCGTATGACAAATGATTCCACTAAACTATGTCCATTCATTTGAAATACACATTTGGTAATAACTCATCACTTTGTCCTTCAAAAGAGCAGAAAGACATGATGCTACATAACTTTTGGAATGGGAAAGTAAGGAACTCAGCAAAAAGAAATGATACAATTGGTTAAATTTATCCAAAAGAAATATTTCAAGATTGGAAATTAGCCAAAGGCCTACGACAAATTTACAAAAAAATATTAAAGAAAAATCAAACCTTAACAAAGACCCTGGGAACATGTAGCAATTTAACCTGAGGTAACTCCTATTCTCAAGTGCAACCTCCATGCTGTGGTAGCTCTACCAGTATAAGGCAGAGTGAATAAACACTTGGTAATCACACTGCTAGAAGGGGTCTGTCTAGATTTAGAACAAGGAAAATAAAATCTCATGCTCAGAGGCATTGTGAAAACAAATAGTAGTCTTGCTTACAAACATTCAGGAAAGGCTATTCATCTTTTGCTGAATATGAGGACTTTGTGCATCCAGAAAGTAATATCCAGGGAAAACTTCCACAGACTAATTTTAATATGTATCCCAATCCACACACAGATCCACGAACAAGAGTGAAAGCCTTATTCACGTAAAGAGTTTATGTGCACACTTTAATCAATGACTGGTTTACACTAAGTTATATTGACCCTGAGGTAAACCCTGTGAAGCCAGTCTTAACAATATAAACAATAAAATTAACTTAAAAAAAAGAAAAAATGCAGAGACATCAATGGCCATACACTGCACAGGAGACAGACTCTACAGAATTACTACGTGTAAGACCAAATGCATAAACCAAACAAAAATATAATAGCAACAAAATAATCTATAGAAGGAAATCCAGATACATAGACACTAAACTAAATTATTTAAGATGACTATTTTTAAAAGAAAAACAAAAAAACCCATGATATTTAAGAAACAGGAATATGTGACCCATACATAAGTAGAAGAAAAACGAAGTCAAGAGGAACTGTCTATAATGGTTTCCAGGTGTTGGACTTAGTAGAAAACTACTTCAAACTATTCATTTTAAATGTGTTCAAAGAAATAATGAAAACAGTGCATAAAAAATTAAAGGTGAATGTGTTGAAAATGACTCACCAATAGAGAGTATCAATATAGAGATATTATTTAATAAACAACATTAAATAAAAATTTTGTAGTTGAAAGAAACAATAAATGAAATGAGAAATTCACTAGAGAGACTCAATTGCAAATTTTATCTGACCGAGGAAAATATCAGTGAATTTGAAGATAAATCAATAAAGATTACCAAATCAGAAGAATAAGTAAAACAAAAGATAATGTGAAGAGACTTTCAGAGACCTGGGGACAACATGAACCACAGTATCAGTATCAAGCATTTTGGAATTCCTAAAATGGAGGCAGTGACAAAGAAGGGCAGAAAGAATATTTGAATAAATGATGGCCAAATAAGATATTACCAAATTTGAAGAAAAATATTACTCTGAACTTCTGAGAAGCTCAATGAAATCAAAGTAGGATAAACATAAAAAGACCCATGTCGAGACACATCATAAACAAGTAGTTGAAAGACAAAGACACGGAGAAAATCTTAAGGCAGCAAGAGAAAAACAACTCATTACATACAATGGAAATAAAAGGAGGTTAACAGTTGACTTCTAATCAGGAACAATAGGCACCAAAAGGCCTATTATTCTATGATGTCGTAATCAATGTGTAAGAGAAGAAAAAAGTCTATCTTCATATGGAAAAGCAACATTACAAGAACCAAAAATCAGGTGAGTGATTACAGTACTTAGTTTTGACTTTATATCATGAAAAGATGCATTGAGGAAAGTAGAAGAGACAGTTTTGAATCAGTGACACCAACCCTTTTCCATCACCTGGCAGTGACTGTGAGGTCCAGAGAGAGAATCTGTACACTTTGCGAAGGGAAAACACAGTGACTGTGGGGACTTGACATTGAAGTCAGTGTTGCCCTGTCACAGCTGAGAATAAAGACATTCTGCGATCACAGAGAGAGCATTTGGACCAGCCCTAGCCATGGGAAAGTCACCCATGCCAGCAGTCAGAACATGAGTTTCAGCCACTACAGGCTAAGTACTCTGAGGTCCTAGGTAAATTTGCTTATAACTCTGATGAATACTGATGTAAAATTGTAATATAATACTGTTAATAGCAAACAGAAATCAACAATACATTAAAAATATTATTCATTATTATGAAGTGGAATTTATTCAAGGGATGCAAGGATGGTTCAATATATGCAAATCAATCAATGTGACACATCATATTAACAGAATGAAGAAAAGAAACCATATGATCATCTCAATGGATGCTGAAACAGCATTTGATAAAGTTCAACTTTGCTTCATGATAAAAACTGTCACAAAATTGGATATAGAAGGAACATACCTTAACATAGTAAAAGATATATATGCCAGACTCACAGCTGTTATCATACTGAAGGATGAAAAACAGAAAGACTTCCCCTTTAGGTCTGGAACACAACAAGGATGCCCATTTACACAACAGTTATTCAACATAATACTGTAAGTTTTTCCTAAAGCAATTAGACAATAGAAAGAAATGAAGGGCCTCCAAATTAGAAAGGAATGAATTAAATTATTCTTATTTACAGATTATGTGATCTTATATTTTGGAAAACCTATAGACTCCACCAAAAAAACTATTAAACTGATAAACAAATTCAGTAGTTTCAGGATACAAAATGAACACATAAAAATCAGCAATATTTCTATATGTCAACAGTGAACAATCTGAAAGAGAAACAATCCCATTTGTATTAGCTACAAATAAAATTAAATACCTAGGAATTAACCAAAGAAGTAAAAGAGCTCTAAAATAAAAACTATAAAACACTGAAGAAAGAAATTGAGGAGGACACCAAAAAAATGAAATAATCCATGTTCATGTATTGGAAGTATCAATATTGTTAAAATGTCCATATTACCAAAAGCAATCTACAGATTTAATCCCTATCAAAATACTAATGACATTCTTCACTTGTCATGACCAGGGGTCATGGTGGCCATGAAGTGAGGCTTCTCTGCCTTTGGAAAGGGGAGGGAAGAGTAGGAAAAGCTGCATCTTGTGATTTGTGCCAGGTGAGTGGCAATGCAGTGGAATACCAGGTAGACTTTTAAAGTTTTTTACTCTAGTGCCCGACTCCTGAGTGACACTTCTGGACCCACACGAGATATGGGGAGCCATGCTACCCTGAAGGGATGGACACACGTCTGGCTGACTTTGTCACCTGCTAATTGTGGAATCCCAAGGACTTGAGTAAACATAGACAGTAGTCAGCAACTAGTTACAGCAGGCCTTTGACAAGACCCAGTACTGTGGTGGCTTCAAGTTTGACTCAGCACAGTCATAGTGGTGGTGGTTACAGGGATGCTTTTGTCACTCCATCTCCACCTTTAGGCAGCTAAGAACACCAAGAAATACTCTGTATGTTTAGGAGAAAGTAAGAAGATAACAAGAGTCTCTACCTGGTAATCCAGAAAATTCTCCCTGATCTTGCCCAAAATCATAAAGGTGTTCCCTCTACAAGTTTGCATAAACCATAGCATTACTGGGCTTGGGGGTAGGGTGGGGTGTGGAGAGGGAGTGAAAGCAGAACCAGCTTAGATCACAACACTTAAGTCTTTTCAAATATCTGGAAAGCCTTACCAAAAAAAAAAAAAAATTGTGGCTATAAATAAGCCAAGACAGCAAAGACAATATTAAATACTTAATTCTTCATTGCTCAGACATTGAAGAAGATCCACAAGCATCCACACCATCCATTAAAAAAAGACCTCATCAAATGAACTAAATAAGACATCAGGGACTGATCCTGGAGAAACACAGATATGTGATCTTTCAGACAGAAAATTCAAAATAGCTGTCTCGAGGAAACTCAAAGAAATTCAAGATAACACAGAGAAATAATTCAGAATTCCATCAAACAAGTAAAAAAGACATTGAAATGATTAATAAGAATAAAGTAGAAATTCTAAAATGCAATTGGCATACTGGAGAATGCAACAGAGTTCCTTAATAGCAGAATTGAACTAGCAGAATAAAGAATTAGTGAGCTTGAAGACAGGCTATTTGACAATACAGGAAACAACAAAGGTTTCTTCTCTGGAATCTTTAGATGGAGCATGGTTTTACTGTCACCTTGATTTTGAATTTCTAGCCTCCAGAATGTCTGTTGTTTTAAGACATCATGTACATGATAATTTTTTACTGCCTTTCTGAGTAACTAATTCAGTTATATATCCATGTAATTATTAAACATTTTTCAGAAATAAAGAGGAACAAAATATTGATACATGCTATACAACATGGGAGAACCTCAAAAAGAGTATGCTAAGTCTTAAAAGATGTATCTAAAGACTACATATTTTAGAACCCACTTATATGAAATATCCAGAAACAGAAAATCTATGGAGACAGAAAGCATATTAGCGGTCACCTAGAAGTAAGCGCAGGGATTGACTGCAATGGATCTGACTGGTTTTTATTGCGGTGAAAGATGTGTTTTAAAACTGAATTATCACATATTTGTTAAGTTGCTACAACTTATTGAATTGTACACTTAAAAGAGGTGAGTTTTTGACATATAAGTATTTGTCAGTAATGATGTTTAAGATAAAAAGAAATAACAAGACTTCTGTATTCCACTTTCTAGCCACTACCACTTTGTAGGTATTCCTCTAATGAACCTTTCAAATACATCTAAAAAGCATAATTTTAACTGTCTCATGCAGTCACATATTTTTAGAAAGACATACATAAACATATGCCAATAGTGTTTGTATTGGCATATGTTTATGTATGTCTTTCATAAAGACATACATTTGTAACAGCATCAAATGTTATCAGTCTTAGTCCTAGAGATTTTTAAAATTCATATTAAAAGCTTGAAACACCTTAATATAATCTCACAATAGGTACTAATAGTAGAAATAATTTCTGAAAGAAGATGTAAGTAGGGAAATAAAATCAAGCATATACAACAAACATTTTACTATTGTTAACTTGTAAAAATAAATACTGTGCTATTGATTCAGAAAATTTACCATATGGTCATAATCAGCAGTCCCCAACGTTTTTGACACCAGGGACTGGATTCATGGAACACGAACCACGGTACGGGGTGGATAGTTTTGGGATGATTCAAACATACTACATTTATTGTGTACTTTATTACATTGTAATATATATTGAAATAATTATATAACTCACCATAATGCAGAATCTGAGCTTGTTTTCCTTTAACTAGACAGTACCATCTGGGGGTGATGGGAGAAAGTAACAGATCATCAGGTATTATATTCTGATAAGGAGTGCACAACATAGATCCTTCGCATGCTCAGATCAAGATAGAGTTTGCACTCCCTTGAGAACCTAACACCCCTGATGATCTGAAAGGAGGCGGAGCTCAGGTGGTAATGTGAGTGATGGAGTGTGGCTGCAAACACAGATGAAGCTTCCCTTGCTCACTGACTGCTCACCTCCTGCAGTGCAGCGGATTTTTAACCTGTCTGTGGCCTAGGGGTTTGGAATCCCTAATCAAAGTTGTACTCAAGGCGTGAGAGAATTTGTCGTTCTTATTAAAACAAAATCTCAAACACCGATATAACAGAGACTAATGAATATTGAAATCACATTGAAAACATCAACAATTAACCAATCTTTACTTGGATGTGCAGTAGAAATAGACAAAAGCTTTGCAGTCAGGAAGAAAGAAAAGTGGAAAGAGGCAAAAGCTAACATTTATTAAATATCTACTGTGTGCTAGATCTTGCAAATACATTACCTTATTTGATCCTTGCATTTCCCTGTGAGTTTGGTATTATTATCCCTATTTAAGAACTGAGGAAACTGAGGTTTATAGGCTGCTGAACTTGCCATAATAAAACGGAGGCTAGGATTTGAACCCAGGTATGTCTCATCCAATTTACTATGCTGTTTAAGTGCTTTTTGGAAAAACCAACTTAATTTATTGAAACAGGAGAATGTAATAAAAATCTCATGCCAAACTTGCATCAGCCTTTTTTTGAGGAATGGATCCAGGCATTAGAATCTTTTAAAGTGCCAAAAATGATTCCAGTGCGTAGCCAGAATTGAAAATCACTAAAAAGAGAAATGAGATTCTCCAAGTGGAAATACATTGGTCTGAGAGACCTTACTGTAGTTCTCTATTAGTTTTGCCTGTAACATCTGCAAGTCATCCAGCTACTCCAGTTTTCTTATCTCTTTTGTATGTAAATTGCAATATCTACCCCCTTTACCACACCTGAGGTTCAAACTGGGAAATATTTATTCATTCAACTAATATTGTTTCCTTGCTATGTGCAGGGCACTATTCTAGGTACTTGAGATACATCAGTAAAGAAACAAGATTCATGTTGTCGTGGAGCTTACATACTAAAAATTGGAGGCAGTCATTAAAAATTAGAAATGTAATTGATACAGTATGTTAAAAGATGATCAGTGAAAAGATCAGAATTAGGGGTCTCAAAGCATAGACTAGGGAAAGGAAAAGGGAGAAAGGTTTCAATTTAAATAGGGGGTTATAAAGATCTCATAAAGAAGGTGAATATACATAAAAGTATTGTAAAAGCATGAGAATGATATGTGAACCTAAGATGATGCTATAGTGCAGTTCTGGATTCCTGATCTAAGAAGTTAAATTAAAGCTATATGCTAATATCTCCACTGGTGGATAAGTATTTTCATTAAAATATGTTAGCTATTGTAGAAAACAATATTTAGGTTACCACTTCACACCATCAATCAGACTTTTAAGAATTATTTCATTGACCAATTTTCACCAATTGTTTGAACCTGGCTTGATTAACACTGATATAATGCTGTGTCATGTACCTGAAATCCAAACTATAAGTTAATATAATTATTCAGTCTCCAGTTAAGTGAAGACAAAAAATTTGTAATTACAAAGTAATTATTTATGTTTTAAAATGGTAAATTCAGTAGCCCTCTATGACTATACCACATATTCAGCTAACATTTTCCTCCCTTTTCTGGCTTTACAGCTTCTGACTATGTCCATATGCCATTGCACTCACATAACATTGTGAGATAATAAAGATGTGTCATCTGCCAGTTTTGTCAATGTGGTTTTACTACTCATTAAGTCTCCTTTGTGGGCTATTCCATGTTTTTGTCCTTTAATAGAACCTATCAATTTCCATATATCTTCTAGATAATTACGACCATATTGTGAGATTTCTGAATCAAGAATACAGCATTTGTTGTCATGTACTTAAAAAGCAGAAAAAGTTCTTTTTCAAAAACTTTGTCTTGTTTTTAGAATTCAAACTTTTGTTCTTTTATCTTTTTCCTGTAAATCTTATGCCACTTATGTTAGCCATCTGGGTTACCTGGTGTTCCCAGTCTATTCAGTGACCTTCAGAGAGGTCAAGAAGCCATAGTTACACAGTTAATACTTGACACGTATTTAGCTACATACCCTGATTCTGTGTGGCATTTAACGATGGCTGTCTGACTCCAGAAGTGGAGTAATACTGGTGACGGAGAGCCATCTGTTACCCTTAAGTATTTTGCGTGTTGTTTCTCTAACCTCAATTCCCTTCCTTCACTCGTTTTGCTGACTGCTCTAGCAGAGAGAGCTGTTCCTTTAATATGTCAAATATGCTGCAAGCTCAGGACATTTTCCATTTGCTGTTCTTGATGCTTAGGAAACTTCCCCAGCTATACACGTGGCAAACTTCCTCATTTCTTTTAATTCTCATATCATCAGAGAGGTATACATATACGTCCTATGGAAAATATTTCTACCCTACCTTTTGAACTCTATCCCTTAACCAGGGCAGCTGGCCTGGTCATGGTCTACTGAGCTGTAACATTGGGTAATATATGCTGAATTATCTAATAGACAGATATATATACTAAAGGCACCAGCAAAATAGGGTCACCAAAACGTTTTTTTTTTTTTTTTTTTTTATTTATTTTTTATTTTTTTTATTTATTTATTTTTTTATTTTTATTATTTTTTTTTTTATTTTTTTATTGCATTTTAGGTTTTGGGGTACATGTGAAGAACATACAATATTGTTGCATAGGTACACACGTGGCAGTGTAATTTGTTGCCTTCCTCCCCTTCACCTATATCTGGCATTTCTCCCCATGC
>CAUYQU010047712.1:0-10426 GCA_963574635.1 Cheracebus regulus | reverse complement strand
GGAGGCTGAGGCAGGAGAATCGCTTGAACCCAGAAGGCGGAGGCTGCAGTGAGCCGAGACTACACCACTGCACTCCAGCCTGGTGACAGAGCGAGACTCTATCTCAAACAAAACAAAACAAAACAAAACACCAGTGTACAGCTGGGTGCAGTGGCTCATGCCTGTAATCCCAGCACTTTGGGAGGCCAAGGCGGGTGGATCACGAGGTCAGGAGTTCGAGACCAGCCTGGCCAACATGGTGAAACTCCATCTCTACTAAAAATACAAAAATTAGCCAGGAGTGATGGCACAAGCCTATAATCCCAGCTACTCAGGAGCCTGAGGCAGGAGAATCATTTGAACCTGGGAGGTGGAGGGTGCAGGGACCTGAGATGGTGCCATTGCATGCCAGCCTGGGTGACAGAGTGATACTCGTGTAAAACATATATGAATTCCAATACTCAATTTAAAGTTTAGACAGTTTAGAGATGATCTCACTCCCATTCTACAGGAAACTTATCATCCCTGATCATATTTACGCTGCCAATCTTTGCCTTACCATCTCTTCAATCTAGAATTCTTTGTGGCCCCTTTCCTTTCTACAGGACCCCAGCTTATTTTCAATCCCACTATAAATGTCATCTTCCCGTGAATTCAGTAAAAGCTAAGCATTTTATCTAAACTTCAATCGATTATTGGATTTCTTCTATGTTTTACAACACATGAGCAACCAGTGTCTGTACGCTGAGCACTTACTATGTACTAGCCTTTGTATACTGAGTCTTGACACACACTCTATGTATTAGGCTGTTGTTGCATTGCTATAAAGACGGGGTAGTTTATGAATGAAAGAGGTTTCATTGGCTCATGGCTCTGCAGGCTATACAGGAAACATGATGCTGGCATCAGCTCCACTTCTGGGGAGCCGTCCGAGAGCTTCTACTCATGGTGGAAAGAGAGGTGGGAGCAGACACGTCAGAGGGCAAAGGCAGGAGCAGGAGAAAGGGTTGCTGGGAGAAATGCCACACATTGTCAAATGACCAGATCTTCCAAGGACTCACTCACTCTCACAAGGACAGCACCAAGGAGATGGTGCTAATTCATTCATGAGAAATCCACTTCCATGATCCAGTTACCTCCCACCATGCTCCACTTCCAACACTGGGAATGAGGCCGGGACGAATATCCAAACTATGTCACCCTACAACATAGATACTGCACTTATCCCTGCTTTTACAGAGCAAGAAACCAAATTTAATTAAATGGGCTTAGACTTTCCCCAGGTCACACAGCAAACAGCAAAGCTAGGAATCTAACCCAGATCAACTGACACCAGAGCCTGTTTTTATTTAAAACACTAGTTGGTACACCCTCAACAGACAGCGGTCTCATTTAATTTATCTTTAATGCTCAATATCTAGGCTGTAGTCGGTAATCAATAAATGTCTGTTGATTGAAGGAGAGAAAGTAGAATATCATCAGACTTCCCCAAGATTCACCAGGGAAACCAGGAGACTCCTTTGTAATTTGGCTGAAGTAACTATTCAGCCAACATTGAATCAAATGTGAATTGAATTGAGTTACCCCAAGTAATAGAGCTAGATATGTCTCACGAATTGACGACAGAGAACTCCTTTCTATATGACTTTGCAACTTATCATTGTCAGAAAAACTGGGCAGGGAGAGCTGGGCTCAAGCCGGCATACACGAAAGAGTCTAAAAAATAATCAATTGAATTCAAACCACCATACATCATGGATGTTTAGAGCCAGAGAGGACCTGGGAGAGCATCTGCTTCTCTTCTTTCATTTCACTGGAAAGAAAACGGGCTAGCAGAGAACGTATCCCCAGCAAAATCATCCAGGTCGGTGCAACCACATCCATTGCTGCCAGAATGCCTGGCTACATTATTCTCTTTCTTTCTAAATATTTTTCAGATAAATATCCAAGGCATTTTTGTTGCCTTGGGTACCTATTTAGAATTTTTACTTATTCTTTAATTAATGAATATACTGGGGGGTTTTTGGAGGGGAAGGTTGGGGTCTTTTTGAGTCAGGGTCTCCCTCTGTTACCCAGACTATAGTGCAGCAGCACAACTGTGGCTCACTGTAGCCTCAGCTGCCTAAGCTCAAGATCCCCCTGTTAGAGTGAACCCCAAGTTTCTCTTCAAAGAATCAGTATGTCAGTATGTTCAGCTCTCTTATTCTTTAATTCTCTATTTTAAGGTTTAATTTCCTTGTAATTCCAGTAAACAACTTTCTCCACTGGTTCTAATCAGTAGTTCACATCTGCTCCCCCTCCCCCAGCTCCATCCTGACTCATCTCGGTCAACTGATCACCCCAGCTACCTGCTCTGACATGCCCATAACCGTCCTTCCCACCAAAACACCCATCCTGCCACTCCAGCTCGGACTCCTGCTCTTTTTAAAATAGCCAATCAGGATTAGTCTAGCTTGTGCGGTCTGACCCTAGCCAATAGGGGACCACACAGCAGTAGGGACGACCCCTATCAGGCATAAGTACCCCCCTTCCCACCTTGTCCAAGCATGCCACAGCCATCATTGCTCCATCCATGGGTGGCACCCTTCTATAGAAGTAAACTGCCTTGCTGGGAGGATGCATCTTTGAGTGCTATTTCTTTTGCAGCTTTGAAATTTTACTTATAACACCCCAACCTCAACTTCTCAAATACCTGTGACCACAGACGTACGCCACCACTCCCAGCTTATTTCTCTATTATTTGTAGAGACCAAGTCTCCCTATGTTACCCAGGCATGTATCAAATTCCTAGGCCCAAGCAATTCTCCTGCCTCTGCATCCCATAGTACTGGGATTTTACAGGCAGCTACCACACCCTGCCTTTACTGCTTTACTTTAAAGGATTGTCTGCTTAAATGTTTTGTTTCAATGTTTGCCCCCCATAAAAGGATAATTTATAGCATCAGCCAGCAAATAAACACCATATGTCTATGAAACGTCCACTTTTAGATACGGAATGCGACCTTTCTAGCCAACAGTCCATCAAACGATTACAGGCTCTCATGGTTGAGATAAATGAGACCGAGTTACACCAAATGAGGACAGGGCGGGGATCAGAAGGCAGGAGAATGGTGTTAAAGTACTTACAAGTTGCTGTGCTGTCAACTGCAATGCACAACAAAACACCACTCAAATAATAAAGGGAACACACTTCAGCTCATGCAACTGAAAAGTCCACAGGGAAGGTTGGCATCAGGTAAGGCTTGTTCTGGTCACACATAGAGTACATACATGACTCAATTTCACCTGCTTTGCAACCGGGGTTGCCAAGATGAAAAAAATCATAGTTTTCCATCCTCAAGGATCTCGCTGCCTATTGCAGGAGACAGATGGATTATAGCCATCTTCCAGAAAGAGTCATCTGTGTGTGCTGAATCTACTTCCTCACCAGCTATTCAGCCTTGAGCCCATTGTAAGTACAGGATGAGAGATGTGAAGACCACTTGAGAACACAGCAAGGGGTACTTCCTCAGCCCAGGCAACCACTCAAACTCCTCAAAGTGGTCAGGAGGTACTCTCTGCATCCTTAAAGAACTCATTAAAATTAGTCTGGGAAGAAACGCAAGCATGGGAGCAAAAAATAATTGTGGGTCACGGTAGGAGGTTAGGGACTATTAAGGGCTGGCAGAGAGCAGTTCGGAAAGAGAAAGGGAAGAGAAGAAGCAAGCAGCCCCAGATCACAGAAAGCCCTTCCCAGAGGGTGGAGAGACACCGCAGACAGGTGGCATTGCCCTTTAAGGACTCACAACAGAGGAAGATTTTGGGGTTCTTGGCATAGAGGACTGGCCAGCCTGGGCAACAGAGTAAGATCCTGTCTTTAAAAAAAAAAGCCATGTCAATGATGGGAACAGACAGAAACTAGAAATGAATGTTGCAATGTAAAGGGGACAGAGAGTCAATCCTCTTTGTGGCCAGAATTAAGTGAAGTACTGGAAGAATAAGTCAGAGATTTTTTTTTGTAGGCCCAGAACTCTGGGAAACCCTTTCTCAGATGCCCAAGTAAGGGTTGCTAGTGTGCAAGCTATTAGTCCACCAGGCCCATGGGTTCTGGCCACTTGCAGTGAACTCTGTGACTGCAGTGTGTTTATTGCATTACACCAGCCAGGTGGTTCATGCCTATAATCCCAGCACTTTGGGAGGCCAAGAAGGGAGGATCGCTTGAGGCCAGGAGTTTGAGACAAGCCTGAGCAACATAGCAAGATCCCAACTGTACAAATAATTTAGATCGCTCAAGTGATCCTCCAGTCCCAGCCTACCAAAGTGTTGGAATTACACTTTGAGCCACCGCACCCTACCTAAATTACCTTCTGGTCCATTCAGAAAGGTATTAGTTATGTTCTATTCTTATGAGAAGAGAGAAAAAGACTCAAGTCTGTTTCTGGGTTCTGTGGTTCAGATGAGGAGCCCCGCTAAGGATAACTACGTGACAGCTTACTATTTATTTCACTGCATTCTGACTGTTTTTAAAGCAGAAAAAAAAAATAGTTGTTTGGCAAGTAAACAGTTTATTCCAAATATTTAATTTAGCAAAATAAGCATCATGCCAGTGTACATGTATGTGGGACTACATGAATGCTATGACTCTTCAATGGTAGGGCATTTTTGCAGATGTTTTCTTTTATCTGAAATGGATGAATGGGACCCTTTCAGGTTTACAGAAAATGCAATGGGGGACAGGGTATGGTGGCTCACGCTTGTAATCCCAACACTTTGGGAGGCCAAGGTGGGTGGGTCACCTGAGGTCAGGAGTTCAAGACCAGCCTCGCCAACATGGAGAAACCCCGTCTCTACTAAAAATACAAAAATAAGCAGGGCATGGTGGTGCATGCCTGTAATCCCAGCTACTCAGGAGGCTGAGGCAGGAGAATCACTTGAACCTGGGAGGCGGAGGTTGCAGTGAGCTGAGATCGCACCAGGGCACTCCAGCTTGGATGACAGAGAAAGACTTTTGTCTTACAAAAAACAAACAAACAAAACACGAGAGGAGAGTTCCAGAAGGGACAAACCGGCCCCATAATACTGGTAACAAGAACTAGGGTTTCTTGACCCCTAATGAAATCTTCTCTCTCGTTCTCTGCTCTTTTTCTGTCGGAAGCATGTTTTCTGATTCTTTTCCATTAAATGCATCATGCATATTCACTGGGAAAGCACTTTTGAAGCATCCTCATTCTTTCACGCAATCACTTAGCATGGTTGCTCTGTGAAATCTGTGGTTTGGAAACCTTCATGTTGCCCCTAATCACATGCTTTTCAGTCCTCCTCTCCCCTTCCTTGAATTCCTAGAATGTGTGCACCTGATAATCAAGACTTATTCATTGGAAGTCTTCTTGCATTTGATGTGGATAATACAAATTTTACTCGTGAAATGCTACTCAGGGTCTCATTTTTGAATGAAGACATTGATTTACTTACATTTTCAGAACACACACAATAGGCAGAGAATTAAAATAATGGACAACAACTAATAGAAAACAGGTGTGACTGTGAAACTTAAATTGTGCATTCTCCGGTCTTGGAGAAGCACTGGGAGAAGAATCTTTACCATACAATAACAGAGACAGCAAAAAAAATAAAATGAAATAAACAATATATTCACATTGAATGAGTGCAGCTTTCCAGCTGGGGCCCATTTCAGCATCTAGCGGCATAACCAAAAATGAACAGACAAAGACAGCTAAACTAGGTTGGTATTATTTCCTCTAGACACTGGGAAGAAGATGGCAAGAGTGTAATTCGATTTCAGTAAAATGTTTTCTAAACAAGTTTGAGGACCATATCATCTGGGTTGACAAATTGAATACCAGGTCTTAAGTTCCTCTAATAAGGCAGATGTGGTGACTTCATAAGAGGAACTCATCACTCAAATTCACACTCAAGGGCTGGGTGCGGTGGCTCATGCCTGTAATCCTGGCACTTTGGGAAGCTGAGGCAGGCAGATCACTTGAGGTCAGGAGTTCGAGACCAGCCTCGTCAACATGGTGAAAACCCGTCTCTACTAAAAATATAACAAAGTTACCAGGCATGGCAGTATGTATCTGTAATCCCAGCTACTCGGGAGGCTAAGGCAGGAAAATTGTTTGAAACTGGGGGACAAAGGTTTCAGTGAGCTGAGATAGTGACACTGCACTCCAACCTGGGCGACAGTGTGAGCCTTTCTTTTAAAAACAAACAAGCAAACATCTCCAGCTGAGAAGGTGACAAAATTTAAGAGAAATACAGAAATGCACCAAAGGCCAGTCCTTCAGACTAGCTCCTGATGTGTGACAAGGGGAGGGTCTAACCTGCTGACCTGCAATCCCCAGGAGAACTTGAAAGTAAAAAGGACTAACGTGTGGTTCTTTCCTCTTTTCTTTTGTTTTGGTTTTGTCTTTTAGTGACAGGGTCTCAATGCATCACCCAGGCTGGACTGCAATGGCACAATCATAGCTCACTGCAGCCTTGAACTTCTGGTGTCAAACCATCCTCTTGCCTCAAACTCCCTAGTAGTAGCTGGGACTAATGGCATACATCATCATTTCTGTAGATATGGGGTCTTGCTATGTTGCCCAGGCTGGCCTAGAAGTCCTGGGCTCAAGGGATCCTCCCGCCTCAACTTCTCAAAGTGTTGAGATTACAGGCCTGGGCTGCATTCTAGCATCCTGTGCTTGCTCATGCTGTAACACTGAATTCGCTCCATAGGCCAGTTTTGGCTGAATGGGCCTCGTGTTTGAAACACCTCTTTTCCTCCTATTCTAAGCTCTGAATTACACTCTGCCAAATTAGCCTGACTCCATCCCCAGGACATTTCTGCAGATGTCATTGCATAGAGGCGGATCCACGTCACTTAAGGGAACTGAGAAGGGACAGTAACCCTGTCATTTTCCTTTTTTCTTTTCTTTTTTTTTTCTGAGGCAGAGTCTCACTCTGTTGCCCAGGCTGGAGTACAATGACATGATTTCAGCTCACTGCAACCTCCACCTCCTGGATTCAAGTGATTCTTCTGCCTCAGACCCCCGAATAGCTGAGATTACAGGTATGCGCCACCACACTCAGCTAATTTGTTTTTTTGTATTTTTTGTAGAGACGGGGTTTCACCATGTTGACCAGGCTTGTCTCAAACTCGTGACCTCTGGTGATCCACCCACCTTGGCCTCCCGAACTGCTGGGATTACAGGCATGAGCCACTGTGACCGGCCAATAAACCAGAAAGGATTCATTCCTGAAGCTGGGAATTGAACTCAGGACACTATCGTGAAGGAATAGAGCTTTCGCTACTGAGCTAATGCACATGGTCAAGTTTCTTCTGGACATTGACTATCTAGAAAATCCAGGTGAGAAAGACGAGAGAAGAACTGGAAAGCTCTGTGACAGAAAAAAACACAGGCCTTATACACAAAGATGATCAAGAAAGACACCTGTAGACCCCATTGATGTCTCCAATTCATGATAGCTTCCTTCCTCCTTTAAAGTGTCCTGGGGGCCAGGCGCAGTGACTCAAGCCTGTATCCCAGTGCTTTGGGAGGCCAAGGCAGGAGGATCACTTGAGAGGGCAGCCTGAGCAAGAGAGCAAGACCCTATGTCTACAAAAAAATCTAAAAATTAGCCAGGTGTGGTGGGGCATACCTGTAGTCCCAGCAACTCAGAAGGCTGAGGTGGGAGGATGACTTGAGCCCAGGAGTTTGAGGCTGCAGTGAGCTAAGGCTGTGCCACTGAACTCCAGCCTGGGTCTGACTCCAGAGCAAGACCTCATTCTGCAACCCTCCCACCCCTCAGAAAGTGTCTGGCCATGGCACCGCAGATTCTCTTTTATAGACAGTAAGAGCCAAAAGTGTGGAAGAAATGTTAGAGAGTCATCTAGTCCAAGTTTGTATTCAAGGCAGGGTCCGCTATGGCCGTGACTCTCAATATCCTGTTTCCATGTGACACTAACGCTTCAAAACCTCTAGGGCTGTGGTTTTCATGTCCAAGCAGGCAGCTGGCGCTCAGGCAGATTTTATTACTGAAAAGGAGTCCAAGGGGCTGAGCATGGTGGCTCATGCCTGTAGTCACTCCACCTTGGGAGGCTGAGGCAGGTGGATCATTTGAGCCAAGGTGCTCAACACCAGCCTGGGCAACATGGCGAACCCCTATCTCTACAAAAATACAAAAATTAGATGGTCAAGGTAGGGTGTACCTATAGTCCCAGCTACTCAGGAGGCTGAGGTAGGCGGATCACTTGAACCTGGGAGGTGGAGGTTGCAATGAGCCCAGATAGCACCACTGCACTCCAGCCTGGGCAACAGAGCAAGAGCCTCCCTTAAAAAAAAAAAAAAAAAAAAAAAGAGCCCAAAGCAGGAGGATTGCTTGAACCCAGGAGTCTGAGACCAGCCTGGGCAACATAGCAAGACCCAATATCTATAAAATTAAAAAAAAAAAAAAAAAATAGGTTGTCCCTGTGGTCTCAGCTACTCAGGAGGCTAAAGCAGGAGGATCAGTTGAGCCCGGGAGTTTGAGGCCACAGTGAGCCACGATGCCACCACTGCACTCCAGCCTGGGCAACAGAGTGAGACCCTGTCTCAAAATAAAGAAATAATTTAAAAGGACTTGATTGTTTATTGGCCCATTGGTGCCAGCTCTGCATTCTGGAGCTGCCTGCAGCAATTCTTCCTCCTAGAACAATCCTCCAGAGATTAGAAGACCCCCATTGGCCCTTCCCCATGAGATTTCCCTTTTCCTTTCAGTTTTTTCAATGATTCCTTTTCCTGATTTAGAATCAAGTTCAAATGCATGGACCTGGGAGCCCCACCGTGACCTGACTCACACCTGTCTGTCCAGCCCCATTGTTCCTCCGTGACTGCTTCACATGTGAGAGTTCCACAACACCCGGCTGTCCACACACATTGTGGCCACAGCTTTCCATGCTTAGCTCATGTTAGTTTTGTTTTGTTTTCTTTTTCTTTTTTTTTAATGTGAAATAAGTTTCTCTGACTCCTCTTTGCTTCTTCACATTCTTCTTGAGTTGGTAGATCTTCAAGACTCACTCCGGCCAGGTGGCCTCTAAGAAACCTTCATCACTACCACAGATCAAACCCCACTTGCTTTCCATAGGCTTCATTTCACCGCAGCCTTCCTCTATTGTGGCATCAATCACCATGTTATTAGAATTATCTGTGTTCTAGCTGGGCATGGTGGCACTTACCTGTAGTCCCAGCTACTCGGGAGGCCTTGGCAGGAGGATCTCTTGAGTCCAGGAGTTTGAGACCAGCCTAGACAACACAGCAAGACCCTGTGCCTACACAAAAAAAAAAATGCAAAAATTAGCTAGGCATGATGACATGCACCTGTAGTCCCAGCTACTCTGGAGGTCTAGGCAGGAGGATCACTGGTCCAGGAGTTCAAGACCAGCCTAGGCAACATAGCAAGACCCTGTCTCTACCAAAAGATAAAACATTTGAGCTCATGGTAGCATGGACCTGAAGTCCCAGCTACTTTGGAAGCTAAGGCAATAGGACTGCTTGAGCCTCAAAGTTGAGGCTGCAGTGAGCTATGATCACGCCACCGTACTCAAGCCTGGATGACAAAGCAAGTCTCAAAAAAAACATGATAAAGGATACAAACAAATGAAATAAACACCCATATGAAGAGATATAGGGCAGGGTATGGGGAAAAGGTGCAGAGCTCTGAAACCCTCTATGGGCACACCACCCTCCCAGCATCTCAATGTGTTCCCACTCAAAAGCTCTCTGAGTCTCATCCTTTACAGGCTCCATTTTGTAGGAACGATTCATTAAGTCACTTGCCATTGGTGATTCAATCTCCAGCCCCTCACCTTTCCCTGGAGGTCACGGTGTGGGACTGAAAGTTCCAGCCCACTAATCACAATGTTGGTTCCTCAAGCCCCCATCCTCCAGGAGTTACCTCATCAGCATAAACTCAAGTGTGGATGAAAGGAGCTTATTATGAATAACAAAAGATGCTCCTGAGTCAAATGGGAGTTTTAAGTTCCTTGAGAAATCGCCAAACTGCTTTCCACAACAGCTGAATGAATTTACACTCCCACGAGCAGAGTGGTGGGAGGCACTTTGTCTAGGCAACCTCGCCAGCACCTTTTATATTTTGACTTTTTAACAATAGCCGTCTTGACTGGTGTGAGATGGTATCTCATTGTGGTTTTGATGTGCGTTTCTCTAATGGTTCATGATGTTGAGCATTTTTCTGTTTGTTGGCCACATGTAAGTCTTCTTTTCATAAGTGTCTATTCATGATCTTTGCAAACTTTTTTTTTATTTTTTTATTTTTATTTTTTATTTTTTTATTTTTTTATTGCATTTTAGGTTTTGGGGTACATGTGAAGAACATACAATATTGTTACATAGGTACACACGTGGCAGTGTAATTTGTTGCCTTCCTCCCCTTCACCTATATCTGGCATTTCTCCCCATGCTATCTC
>CAUYQU010047711.1:0-10300 GCA_963574635.1 Cheracebus regulus | reverse complement strand
TTTTTAAAGGTAAATCTTGGTTCGTTAATACTAAGTACTTGGCCAGGCACAGTGGCTCACACCTGTAATCCCAGCACTTTGGGAGGCTGACGCAGGCAGATCACGAGGTCAAGAGAGCGAGACCATCCTGGCCAACATGGTGAAACCCCATCTCTCCTAAAACAATACAAAAATTAGCCGGGCGTGGTGGTGCACGCCTGTAATCCCAGCTACTTGGGAGTCTGAGGCAGGAGAATTGCTTGAACCCGGGAGGCGGAGGTTGCAGTCAGCCGAGATCGCACCACTGCACTCCAGCCTGGCGCCTGGCAATAGAGCGAGACTCTGTCTCAAAAAAAAAAAAAAAATCTGAAGACAACAGATGCTGGAGAAGATATGGAGAAACAGGAACACTTTTACACTTTTGGTGGGAGTGTAAATTAGTTCAACCATTGTGGAAGACAGTGTGGCAATTCCTCAACGACCTGGAAATAGAAATTCCATTTGACCCAGCAATCCCATTACTGGGTATATATCCAAAGGATTATAAATCATTCTACTACAAGGACACATGCAAATGAATGTTCATTGCAGCACTGTTTACAATAGCAAAGACCTGGAACCAACCCAAATGCCCATCGATGATAGACTGGACAGGGAAAATGTGGCACATATATACCATGGAATACTACGCAGCCATAAGAAAGGATGAGTTCGTTTCCTTTGTAGGGACATGGATGAACCTGGAAACCATCATTCTCAGCAAACTGACACAAGAACAGAAAATCAAACACCACATGTTCTCACTCATAGGTGGCTGTTGAACAATGAGAACACATGGACACAGGGAGGGGAGCACTATACACTGGGGTATGTTGGGGGGAACTAGGGGAGGGACAGCAGGGGGTGGGGAGTTGGGGAGGAATAGCATGGGGAGAAATGCCAGATATAGGTGATGGAGAAGAAGGCAGCAAACCACATTGCCATGTGTGTACCTATGCAACAACCTTGCATGTTCTTCACATGTACCCCAAAACCTAAAACACAATAAAATATATATAATAAATAAATAAATAATAAAATTTGCTTTCTGCTAAATAAGCTCTCAGGTGCACAACAAAGTACATTATGTTTTAGGTGTTTGTGTGACTGTAAATGCCAAATAATGAAGAGTTTGTGTTTGTATATATCTGTACACACATATACCTATTCATGTGTATGTGTGTGCAAATACCTATACATATGTGCTCACGCAATATATAAAGGAGGAAATTAAAATTAGACAACATTATGCAAAAAAAAAAGAAGAAGAAGAAACTACTGATACAATGACATGCATGAATCTCCAACATTATGTTGATCAAAAGAAGTCAGACACATACATGCTGTATGGTTCTCTATAGATGATATTCTAGAACAGGTGAATTAATCGATGATGGTAGAAGTTGGAGTAGTGGTTGCCTTTTGGTGGGGAAAGGTCTTGCCTGAGAAGAAACATGAGGGAAACCTCTGGTTTGATGGAAATGTTCTAGATATTGATCTGAGTGGTGGTTACGTTGTGTATACACATGAAAAATTTTATCGAGTTCTACAGTTAGGATTTGCAAACTCTAATATATATATTTTAAGTCCCCTAGTTCTCTCTTTCAAGCAGATTTCCCCTCCTCACCATGCCCTGTATAAGAATTCTGGACTCCTTGACATTTGGCCTCAGGAAAGCCACTTGAATCACAGTGAACAAATATAACAAAGACACTAATATTATTAGAAGCATAAAACGACTCACAGGGCCAGGTGTGGTGGCTCACACCTGTAATCCCAGCACTTTGGGAGACCAAGGCTGGTGGATCACTTGAGGTCAGGAGTTCAAGACCAGCCTGGACAACGTGGTGAAACCCCATCTCTACTAAAAATACAAAATTAGCCAAACGTGGTGGTACCTATCTGTAATCTCAGGTACTTGGGAGGCTAAGGCAGGAGAACTGCTTGAACCCAGGAGGCAGAGGTTGCAGTGAGCTAACGCCACCTTACTTCAGCCTGGGTAACAAGAGCAAAATGCCATTCCAAAACAAAACAAAACAAAACTGCTCACAGGATAAACAAGAAACCAGGTGGCCCAGTTGAGAGGAATGTATTTTGCTGATGGAATGCAGATAAGTAGAACAGGAAAGCTGACTGCCTCATGAATTCATTTGTTTATTCCATAAACACAACTTGAACTTCTGCCACATGCAGACATCATGCCAACTTCTCCTCTAAGGATCAGGCCATCTGACTGATCCCTCAGAAACAAGAACTGGCTTTATCTTCCCCTTCATGTTGACTCAGTTTCTCTCTGCTCCTGCCTTAGCCTCTCGTCCTTTCTTCTGTGGACCTTTTCCATCTCATGATTTAGCTGACTTAAATTTGACCATGGCCTGTGAATCTGTGAACCCTTCGTTTTGGCTCTTCCTAATAAGTATCTGTCTTAGTCAGCTATAGCTGTGTAACAAAATACACCCAAACTTGGTCTCTCAAAATAGCATTTGTCACTCCACTCATTCTATGGAGTTTGGCAGGGCTCAGTGGGCACAGCTTATCCTTCACATGTCCTGGGGTGGTTCAGCCAGGGCTGGGGATCCAGCACACCTCCCTCCCTGTGTGGGCCTTGAGATAGCTGTTATCTGTCGGCCCTCTTCTCAATGACAGCTCATTAGGAATTGCCTGAACACATCCTCTCCTTTCCCATTGAGCTCTTGTAAAACTTTCAGATAGTGGCTACCACTGTCCCTACAACAAACACAAACAGGTGCTAAACCGGGATGCTAAGTTCCACGTCAGCATGAGGAGTCCTCTGTGTTTCTAAGAACCAGGCTTCATGAAATGCACAGGGATGGTGTGCAGTCTACAATTGGGAGACTAAGGCTGAGCTAAAAATATTTTATTCTCATTGTTAAGAAAGAGGGGGGAAAAACCTATCTTGGGTAACCCCAGGTTAGACAAATAAATCAGCTGCTTCTCTTCACACTGTTTCCCACTCCACTCGGCTTCTTCCTGGATTTTCCATTCAGGCTAAATCTTCATAAATCCAAAGCCTCCGTGCGAACGGAGGTGGAGCAAAACAGAAATAAATGTCAAAGACTGCACAGATAGCATGCATCAGCCTCTGACCCAGCAGATTATTTCAGGAAACACCCACAGTGCTCAGACAGGAAATTCTGTGCACTTCAGAGCTGTGAGCTCACAGATTCAGAGAGCATCGCTGTTACAGCCCAGACTCGAAGAATTGAGATAAAGCATGAATTGGGCCCTTATATGCTTGCTGTGATCCTTTACTTCTGTAGGCCACAGTTTCCACTGCTGTAAAAGAGATGTGGCAATGAATGAGACAATGCACATAAACCACCTAGTAGGTGTTCAATAGACGTTGGCTTCCACTTGGAGCATGGAGAAACCCAGCCCTGCAGTTGCTCCATGCCCCAAGTGGAAAGCTGGCCCTGTCCAACCACTTCATCAACTGTCGTGAAGCCAGGCCTGGCCAGGCATCATGGCTCATCCCTGTAATCCCAACACTTTGGGAGGCAAAAGCAGGAGGATCACTTGAGCCAAGGGGTTCAAGACCAGCCTGGGCAACATAGCAAGACCCCATCTTTACAAAACATAAATACTAGTTGGGCGTGGTGGTGCACGCCCAACTAGTTTCAGCTGCTCAGAAGGCTGAGGTGGGAGCATCACTTGAGCCCAGGGAGGCTAAGGCTGCTGTGAGCTATGATTGCACCACTGCTCTCCAGCCTGGGTGACAGAGCAAGACTCTGTCTCAAAAAAAAGAAAGAAAAAAGAAAAGAAATCAGCCCATTGTGGGCCATCCACACCTGGCACTGTTCTTGTAAAGGAGTTGTCCTTTTTTCTCCCATGCTAGGCTGTACACACCTGTGGCTCACCCTTAGTACATTATATCACCATAGTCATCATTTGACCAGGTAGAAGAAGATTTGATTAAAATGCCATTATGTTAATATGCTGTGTATGAGACACCTACATGCTCTGCTATAAACAATTCATACATATATTTCCAGGCAATGCCCACAGTAAACCTCCATTGTTTTTTTTAACATCACATTGCCTTGAAAAGTAGGTAAGAGTTCTCCTGATCATAGTTTTGAAAAAGAAAATTAGATAAGAGTTTGTCTGTTCACACATGATGAACTCTTGAAACATAGACCTGGAAACCCAAAACTGGAACATAAACTCTCCTGGAAGTATCTAACAATTGAAGACAGGCCAAGCATGGTGGCTCACACCTGTCATCCCAGCTCTTTGGGAGGCAGAGGCAGGCGAATCGCTTGAGGTCAGGAGTTCGAGACCAGCCTGACCAACATGGAGAAACCCTGTCTCTACTTAAAATATAAAAATTAGCTAGGCATGATGGTGGGTACCTGTGATCCCAGCTACTCAAGGGGCTGAGGCATGAGAATCGCTTGAACCCAAGAGGCAGAGGTTGCAGTGAACCAGTATCTCCCCACTACACCCCAGCTTGGGCGACAAAGCTGGACTCCATCTCTAGATAAATAAATAAATTGAAGACTGCAGGCACATTCTAGGTGCTCAGTAAATGTTCACAATTAGTATTAAAAACATTCCTTGGGCCAAGGGTGGTGGTTCATGCCTGTAATCCCGGCACTTTGGGAGGCCGAGGCGGGCAGATCACGAGGTCAGGAGTTTGAGACCAGCCTAACCAACATGGTAAAACCCGTCTCTACTAAAAATACAAAAATTAGCTAGGCGTGGTGGCACACACCTATAATCCCAGCTACTTAGGAGGCTGAGGCCAGAGAATCACTTG
Source organism: Cheracebus regulus (assembly GCA_963574635.1). Classification (NCBI taxonomy): domain Eukaryota; kingdom Metazoa; phylum Chordata; class Mammalia; order Primates; family Pitheciidae; genus Cheracebus; species Cheracebus regulus. The sequence goes on along the minus strand of CAUYQU010047711.1, from coordinate 5,502 downwards.
AACCCGGGAGGTGGAGGTTGCAGTGAGCCAAGATCGTGTCACTGCACTCCAGCCTGGGCAACAGAGTAAGACTCTGTCTCAAAAAAAAAAAAAAAAAAAAAAATTCCTCAGCACATCATCCTGGGCTGGAGAGGCACGATCAGGCAGTGATTGGAACAGTAACAGGTAAGATGGTTTGCTCCATCTTACTCCATTTTCATTTCTTATGTGTACGGGTTCTCTGTGTCACTCTTACAACCCTAAAAATAAATGCTGTATTTAACATTAGTCCACTTAAACTATTTCTGTCTGGACATGGTGGATGGTACAGTAATTCATGCTTACCATTTCACAAACCGCTCAGTGATCCAAAGGTCAAATGCAGGATGTGGTTGCTGCAGGCTCTGGCGTATATATAGCGCATGTTCAGTACCAGCGAGCTATTTTTATGAAAGCTGTGCTTAAATTTTCACCTTGGATGACAGCAACATAAAACAGAAGTTAGAGTCGCAATGTGTGCTTTTATAATATTTGGTTTGTCTTGTTTTATTTTCCATGGGGTGCTGCGTAAGTACAGTACTGACAACTACAGTACTGTCACCCTGCAAATTTATTTTTTATTATTTCAGTTTAGTCACCAAAAATTATTTGATGTATCACATGGCCAATCATGCAAAAATTCATGCTTAAGTGCCTCAGAAACTTTTCCATGGTCTAAAGGTTCAACTCAGGATGTGGTTTCCACCCCAGAGCCAGTTACAGCTGCCACTCACTTTTCTTTTACTTTTTTTTTTAGACTTGGGGTTGGCCGGGCTTGGTGGCTCACACTTGTAATCCAGGCACTCTGGAGGCCAAGGTGGGCGTATCACCTGAGGTCGGGAGTTCAAGAACAGCCTGACCAACATGGTGAAACCTCATCTTAAAAGAAAAGAAAAAAAATATTAAAAAGTAAAAAAAGAAAAAAAAAAGAATTGGGGTCTCTTTCTGTCACCCAGGCTGTAGTGCAGGGGCGCAATCATGGCTCACTGCAACCTCCACCTCCTGGGCTCAAGCAATCCCCCTTCTTCAGCCTCCGAAGTAGCTGGGACTACAGGCTTTTGCCACAAAGCCTGATTAAATCTTTTATGAGTTCTTTTTTGCAGAGATGGGGTTTTGCTAGTCTTCCCAGGCTTGTCTCAAATTCCTGGCCTCAAGTGCTCCTGCTGCCCCAGCCCCTCACTTCCCTTTTATAGCTTGAGTTTTCTCTATCGAAGTAATAGGTGTGCATATCTTTAAAAACCAAACCTTTTATAGTGAAAAGGCTTATAATTGAAAATAATGGTCCCCTAGCCCTGCAGATCGTCATTGACCTCTGTTCCCGGGAAGCATCCACTTCCAGTCCTGGCACCTGCTTTTTTCTGCCAGTTGCTTTAACTCCATATTTTTTAACAATATGCTTATACTGTTCTTTCTTGACTTTTCCACTGGCTGTCTGCCCTAGAAGACTAGAATTCCCCTCTCCTATGCCCCACACATATCTCCCCAATAAAGCTCTATCACAAGTTTTGTTGAGATCAGTACTCAGTATTCAACATTCATGATTACAACTGTGTAAATATTACTCCTGTGAGCCATATAGACTATACTATGATTGCATTTATTTTCTCAAGAAACGAAGGTTAATAATTTGCTTATTTTTCTAAGTATTTATCTTCCCTTCATCACAAGGTGCCAATTGACTCATGAATCGATTCCCAGAACACTCAGACCTGCGAGGTCCATTCTCTTAATATTTTTTTCTTTACTGTGTCTCTCCCGGAATTCTCCTGCTTCTAATTACTCTCTTCCTTAGAACTTTAAGTGGTTTCCTCCTTGCTATGAGGAATCAGAATTTATTTTAGCAATTTCTGAGATAAAAATAAAAAATCATTTTGAGATAGTTTCAGTAGGACACTGAGTATTCAAACATTAATAAAACCAGCTTCCTGCCCTCAACAAACTTTATCTGAACAGTGCAATCCATGAAACAGAAAAATTCAGGGACGAATACACAGGGACTACAGGAGTGGCCACCCAGCAAGGACAGCATGAGGTCTCGGGACCCCCAGCTTCCCTGGGAATCAGGCAGACCTGGGTTCAAATTCTGATCCTGCCCCCATGTGACCTCAGGTGGCTAACCCAGATTCATGATATGGGATTTATTTCTCTGTGAAACACAGATGCCACCCACTCATCCTCCTACGATGTTGGAGAGCTTATGTCAGAAGAGTTACGTGAAAGCACTCAGCACACGTCAGACCCTGGACATGGTCATGCCCTCTCAATCTCCACAGTTGAGTCCAGGAAGAAACTCCTCAAAACCCCAAGAACCACATACCTTAGGATTTGTGCTGATTTTCATTTAATATTGCAGTTCTCCTCCCTAAAATCACCTTAACTTTTTTTTTTTTTTAAGCATTTTCTTTCTTTTTTTTTTTGAAACAGAGTCTCACTCTGTTGCCCAGGCTGGAGTGCAATGGCATGATCTCGGCTCACTGCAACCTCTGCCTCCCGCGTCCAAGCAATTCTCCCGCCTCAGCTTCCCGAGTAGCTGGGATTACAGGCATGCACCACCATGCCTAGCTAATTTTTGTATTTTAGTAGAGATAGGGTTTCACCATGTTGGCCAGGCTGGTCTTGAACTCCTGACCTCAGGTGACCCACCTGCCTCGGCCTCCCAAAGTGCTGAGATTACAGGCAGGAGCCAATGCACCCAGCCTTTTTTCACACTTTCAAAGGCTCGTGACTAGGAAAGTAAAAAGCTAAATTTCACTGGAAGGTGATAACTTCATTTCAGTACATGCCCATTTCAGAGCTCAACTCCAGTTTTGCAAGTCAGAAATTTCTCGGGGTGGTTGTGAGAAAAATCCCCCAGTAAAAATTCTGTTGTTTTCTATTCTAAGAGAAGTATAGGTTTTCAACCAGGCGATCATTTAGTGTTGCTGGACAGCTGAGGGGACCATCATTTTCAAAGCACATGGATCTTGTTCAGTGGTGGGGCTTAAATTGTCTCACCTGCTGCTTCCTAAGTCTTGATTGTTAATCAGCAGACAATGGCCACATTCTCACAACATCCTTGCACGGTTTGAGTAATTCCCTTGTTCTGGGGGTTTTTAAGGATGTTACACACCCTGAACAGACTAATTTGGATATTGACTATTTTCATTAGTAGTCATTCTTTTCTAGGATTATTTTATTATTTTACTATTTATGTATTTATTTATTCTTGAAATGGAGTCTTACTCTGTCACCCAGGCTGGAGTGCAGTGGCACAATCTCGGCTCACTGCAGCCTCTACCTCCTGGCTCAAGAGATCCTCACGCCTCAGCCTCCCAAGCAGCTGAGATTACAGGAGCACCACCATGCCTAGCTAGTATTTTATTTTATTTTTAGTAGAGGCAATTTCTTGCTGTGTTGCCCAAGCTGATCTCGATTTCCTGAGTTTAACTGATCTCCCTGCCTCAGCCTCCCAAAGTAAGTGCTGAGATTACAGGTATGAGCCACTGTGACTGGCTGAGGATTGTTTCAGAGAATCAAGACATTCAATAAAAAAATCCAAGAACTATTCTTTTTTTTTTTTTAATGTTTTTAATCTTACATTCCCTTATAGCTTTCTGAACCAAGAACTATTCTTAATTTCGCTCATATTCCTGAAAAATGAAGAAGTAGGCTCATTTTAGCATTAACCTAGTAACATGATGCTTGTTGAAATATACATTACCTGTAAACCACACAGGAACTGTTAGCTACAGATTACATGGTTATTATATCCACTGCCTCTGGCAGTAAAGAATACTAATGTCTGCTCCACAGAGATCAGGTTTCCATTAAGCTATTAGGATTCTTCTAACTAAACTAAGTGCGGATTTCTGGTGGCTCTTGAATTTAAGCAGGTCATCATTTAGATATGGCTCAATATTCAGCACCCTCTGCTGATCCTTTCTAAATAACAATGCTAGTGATACCAACTTTTTATCTGTTCATTTGTTTTCCTGCTTTTTTCAATTTATTTTTAATACGTAGGAAATGAATAAGTAGATTCCCATTTAAAAGTCCAGGCCAGGTATGATGGCTCACACCTGTAGTCCCAGCGCTTTGGGAGGCCAAGGTGGGAGGACCACTTGAGCTCAGGAATTCAAGACCAGCCTGGGCAACAGAGTGAGGCCCTGTCTCTACAAAAATAAAAAAATTAGCTGGGCATAGGGGTGCATGCCTGTAGCTCCAGCGATGCAGGAGGCTGAGGTGGGAAGATCACTTGAGTCCAGGAGTTCTAGGCTGCAGTGAGCTATGATACCACTGCACTCCAGCCTGGGCAACAGAGTGAGGCCCTGTCTCAAAAAAGAAAAGAAAAGAGAAAAGAAAGAGAGAGAGGGGAAAAAAAGGAATAAAGGAGGAAGAGAGAGAAAGGGAGGGGAGAGAGAAATAAAGGAATCCAAATCAATACAGAATAAACACAATTTGCCTTGTATATCCCCTCATCTCATCCCCCAGAAATAAAAATGAGTTTGATATTTAACCTTTCAGAATTTTTCCATCAATGCGCTCACAGGCATGCATAGAAATTATATGTACTTCAACTCATAGAACAAGCTGCACATATTACTATGCCACTTAAATTTCCCTCTTAAAAATATGATTTTTGGGCCAGGTGTGGTGGCTCACGCTTGTAATCCTAGCACTTTGGGAGGCCGAGGCAGGTGAATTACTTGACCCAGGAGTTCAAGACCATCTTAGCTAACACGGTGAAACCCTGTGTCTACTAAAAATACAAAAAATTAGCTGGGCATGGTGGCACATGCGTGTAGTTCCAGCTACTTGGGAGGCTGAGGCAGGAGAATAGCTTGAACTCAGGAAGCGGAGAGTAAGCTGAGATTACACCACTGCACTCCAGCATGGGTGACAGAGTGAGACTCCATCTCAAAAAATATATAGATATATGACTTTCTCTTTCCTTGTCAGCACAAGAGAGAGCTCTTTTCACTGCTGCGTGATAGTCCATGCAAAGAAGGACCATAATTTGTTTAACAGCAATCTCCTTACTCAGGGGCACTCAGGGAGTTTTCATTTTTCACTATTTGGATGTTGAAGAGAACATATTCATATTTGCTCTTTGTGTACAACGCAAGTGTTTTCTCCAGTGAATTATAAGAAATAAAATTCCTGGGTCAAAAGATACACATATTTAAAATTTCAATAGATACCATCAAATTGACCTCTAAAAAGGCTGTCGCATTGAGGGAGGATAAATAGTTGAAGTACAGAACATTTTTAGGGCAGTGGAAATACTCTGTTTATCACTAACATGGCAGATAGAGGTCATTGTGCATTTGTTCAAACCCACAGAGCCCTAATGTAAACTTGGACTTTGAGTGACAATTATGTGTCATGTTTACTGATTGTAGCAAATGCACGACACTGATGGAGGATGCTGATATGGGGGAGGCTGTGCATGTCGCGGGCACAGGGGTACCTGGAAAGCCTCTGCACCTTCCATTCAATTTTGCT
>CAUYQU010047710.1:0-21362 GCA_963574635.1 Cheracebus regulus | reverse complement strand
AGACTCCCACACAATAATAGTGGGAGACTTTAACATTACACTGTCAATATTAGACAGATCAACGAGATAGAAAATTAACAAGGATATCCAGGACTTGAACTCAGACCTGGAACAAGTAAACTTAACAAATATTTATAGAACTCTCCTCCCACAAATCCACGAAACATACATTTTTCTCAATATCACATTGTACCTATTTTAAAAGTGACCACATAATTGGAAGTAAATCACTCCTCAGCATTTGCATAGTATTTCTCAGGTTTAAATAAAATATTGGTTGGCTGCTTATTTGTTATTTTCATCCCCTATTCCTTCCTGTCTCCATTGTTAAGCACAGTTATTGGCATAAAAGAGGCTTTTAATACCCATTTTTAGACTGCATTCTAGCCTGGGCAATAAAACAGGAATCCTGTTCTCTCTTCCTCTTTCTCTTCCTCTTTCTTTCTCTCTTTCATTCTTTTTTTTTCTTTTGCTCTTTCTTTCTCCTTTTCTCTATTTTTCTTTCTTTTAAAAAAAAAATCTCCATAGCCCTTTATCTCTGTAAGAAATCATTATTTCTTTTAAAGACAATTCTAGGCCCAAATGACTTCATTAATGAATCTATCAAACATTTATCAATAAATAATATCGAACCTACATAAACTCAAAGAACAGAGAAATTCTTTTCCATTTATTTAATGAGCCCAGTTTTATGTTAATACAAAAAAGAGAGAAAAAATTACAAAGAAAATTACAAACCAGTATCCATTAACACACAGGAAAAAAAAATCTTGAAAAAATTTTAAAAATTGGATTCAGTAATATGCAAAAGGGATACCACATCATGTCTAAATGGGGTTTATCACAGGAATGAAAGAGTTATGTACATTTTAATAATGAATCGATGTAATCTACTATATTAACAGAATATAGAAAACTCCTTTGATTATTTTAACTGATACAGAACAAAGCATGTGATAAAATTCCATACCCACTCATGATAAACAATGCTAGCAAAATAGAAATAAAAGAGAACTTCCTCAACCACATAAATGACATCTACAAGATACTTAAGAGCTAACATCATATTTAAGATAAAAGGCTGAATGCTTTCCCACTAAGGTCACAAACAAAACAAAGATGTATACTCTCACCATTTCTATTCAATATTGTACAGGACATTCTAGCCAATATAATAAGGCAAGAAAAAAAAATAGCACCCAGATGGAAAAGAAAAAAGTAAAACTCTCTTTATCATAGACAAGACCATGTATATAGACAATGCTAAGAAATCCACACAAAAGCTACCAGAACCAACAGGCAAATTTAGCAAGGTCACAGTATACAAGAAGAATGTCTAAGAATTAACTATATATTTAAATACAAGCAACATAAAATTCCAAATTGAAATTTGAAAAACTACTATTTCTAAAGGTATCCAAAAATATGAACTAGTTCAGGACAAATTTAAATTAAGCAAGATACATATAAAACAATAAAAACCACAAAATAGTACCCCAAAAATTTAAAGAAGGCCTGAATAAATGGAGAAACATACCATGTTCAGAGATCAGCAGACTAAATCTTTTTAAGATGTGATTTCTTCCCAAATTAATCTACAGGTTAATTCTCAAAAAAATTCCAGAAGGCTTCTTTTTTCATATAAAGTGACAACTTAGTCATAAAAGTTACTTACAAATATAAAAGACCTAAACTATCCTGAGAAATATTTTTAAAAGAATAAAGTTGAAGAAACTGTACTACTTGATTTTAAGACTTACTATAAAGTTGTGGTAATTAAGACAGGTTAGTATTGGCTAGAAATAGACATATAAATCAATTGAACAGAATATAGTCCAGAAATGGACCCACATAGGTCAAGCCAACTGATTTTCAACAAAGGTGGCAAGATCATTCAATGAGGGAAAGAACTGTCTTTTCAACAAACCATGTTGTAACAACTTCATATTCATATGGAAAAAAAAAAACTGACCTTTACCTCATAGGACTCGTAAAACTTAATTTGAAATGATTCACAGACTCTAAAAGTAAAAGCAAAAATTATAAAACTTTTAGAAGAAACAGGTGAAAACTCTTCAAAACCTTGAGGAATAAAATAATTTCTTAAATAGGACACAAAAAGAAGGGCCATAAAAGGAAAATCTAGTAAAGTGAACTTCATCAAAATTCAAAACTTTAGCTCTTCTAAAGACATTAAAGAAATAAAAAGGAACAGCATAAACTGGGAGAAAATTATTTGCAATACATGTATTTCACCAAAATTGACATTCTGAATATATAGAGAACTGTTACAACTCAATAATAGTACAATGTTAATGGGCAAAATATTTAAACAGACGTTGTTCAAAAGACGACATACAAATGGCCAGTAAACCCATGAAAAGATGCTTAAGTCTCTAGCCATCGGAGAAATGCAAAACAAAACTACAATACAATACCACTTCATACCTATAAAATGCTAAAATTAAAATGACTGATGATACCAAATAATTAGCAAGGACTAGGACAATTAGAACTCTCATACATTGCTGGTGGAAATGTAAAATGATACAACCGTTTTGAAAACCAGTGTGGCAGTTTCTTAAAAAGTTAAACATATGCTTTTCATATGACCCAGCAATTCTACTCCTAGTTATTAAGTGAAATGAAAATACATGTCTATGTATAGACATGTATGTACATATATTCATAGCAGCTTTATTTATAACAACCCTTTTCAAATAATCAAAAGCTGGAAATGCACCAAAATCCATCAACAGATAACTGGATCAACAAATTGTGGTACCTAATGCTACTTAGGAATATGTGATTACATGGGTACACCTCAAAAACAAAATGAGTACACACTATATGACTATATAAAACTACAGAAAAGACAAGTCTAATCTGTAGTGATAGAAGGTAGATAAATGGTATACTGGGGCTATGGGTAGTGGCTGGGATTTACTAGAGTAAGGTACAAGGGAATGTTCTGAAGTGATAGAAATGTTTCATACCTTGACTGTGGTAGTGGTTACACAGATGTACAAATTTGTCAAAACTCATCAAAATGTACTCCCAGACTGAATGTACTTTATTATCCATGAATATAGCTTAATATGCATAAAAGTTGATTTTTAAAACATTTTAAAGGAGCTCACTTCTAATGATTTCATAAATAAATACTAAATGCTACTTTGCTAAAAAATTTTTTTAAAAGTGATCCTGATAAAGTTGGGCCCTGTACGGTATCTTGGAAACACTGCTGTTGGTTATACCCAAAAATGGAGTTAACAGGTCACAGATATATGAATCTTCAACCTTGTCAGATATTGCCAAACTGCTCTCCCAAGTTTTATTCCTGTTTACACTCCCTCCAAATCCCTTTAAAATAGTTTATACTCTTCATCTTCACTTTTTTATTCACCTCAATGAATTACAATCATTTTTCTATCCCTTATCAGTCCACTGAAATTGTTTTTACCAAGGACACCATATATCTCTTAATTTCAAAACCCAACAGCCTCTTTCACTTTTAGTCATTCTTTACCATTCCTTCTGCTTTATTTCACAATAGCTGTATTTCACAATTACTTCTTATACTGAGCAGCCAATAGATAATCCATATTTCTCAATCTTTTTTCAAATCTTTTTTTAAATTTTTTTTTTCAAATCATTTTTATTTTTAAATATTTTTAAAATATTGGTGTAGAGTGGTTTAAAAGGGAACACTTTTACTCTGCTGGTGGGAATATAAACTAGTACAACTACTATGGAAAATAGTATGAAGATTCTTTAAAGAACAAAAGTAGAACTACCATTTGATCCAATAATCCCACAACTGGTTATATCCACAGAGGAAAAGAAGCCATTATATGAAAAAGACATTTGCAAACTCATGTCTATAGCAGCAGAATTAGTAATTGCAAAAATATGGAACCAGCCTAAATGCCCATCAACCAAGAAGTGGATAAAGAAAATGTGGTATATATACACCATGGAATACTAATCAGTCATAAAAAGGAACAAAATAACGGCATTTGCAGCAACCTGGATGAAGGTGAAGACCATTATTTTAACTGAAGTAACTCAGGAATGAAAAACCAAATATTGTACATTCTCACTTACAAGTGGAAGCTAAGCTGTGAGGATGCAAAGGCATAAGAATGATACAATGGGCTCTGAGGACCCCGGGGGAAGAGCAGGAGTGGGTGAAGGACAAAAGACTACACATTGGATACAATATACACTGCTCAGGTGACAGGTGTACCAAAATCTCAGAAATTACCACTAAAGAACTTATCCATGTAACCAAAAAACAGCTGTTCCCCAAAAACTACTGAAATAAAATTTAAAAAATAAAAAAATCATAATGATTAAAATTATCAAATATATCAGTAAAATCTAAATGGGATTTGGGTAAATGAATGGGTTAAAAATGAATATTCTATATAGAAACTGGTGGATATGCTAATTGGGAAAATGTTGAGAAATATTTTAAGAGAAGTTCAACACTATGTTTTCCTATTTTTAAATATCTTTATTATTATTACATTGCAGTATGGTGTTTAAGTTTGGGTGTTAAAATACAGAACTTTATATCCAGTAACAATTGTAAGAAAAATTATCATTTTTATTCCACAAATTAGGCCATGAACAAAAACTGTTCCTATAACTCAAGAAAATGTAAGATGCCAGTGCTATTTATTCTTGCCAAATCCACAATATACATTCATTTTCTTTATAAAGTTTTAGAAACTCAAAAATAATACAGCTCTCACTCATTCTGCAAACTAGAAGCAGAAGGGAACTAACTTCCCACTCTGCTAAAAGGCATCTAGAAAAGACCCATAGCCAACATTATACTTAATAGTGAAGTACAAAATACTTTCTCCCTGGGATCAAGAAAAAGATAAGAATTCGCTCATGTGAATCCACCTGGTCCTGGGCTTTTTTTGGTTGGTAGGCTATTTATTACTGTCTCAATTTAAGAACTCATTACTGGTCTACTTGGGTTTTCAACTTCTTCCTGGTTCAGTCTTGCAAGGGTGTGTGTGTCCTGGAATTTATCCATTTCTTCTGGATTTCCTAGTTTATTTGCATAGAGGTGTTTATAGTAATCTTTGTTTATAGTATATAGTATAGTATTCTCTATAGTATAGATGGTTGTTCATATTTCTGTGGGGTCAGTGGTGATATCCCCCTTATCATTTCTGATTGTGTTTATTTGATTCTTCTCTGTTTTTCTTTATTAGTCTAGCTAGCAGCCTATAAGTGTTTTCCAAAAATCAGCTCATGGATTCATTAATTTTTTTTGAAAGATTTTTCATGGCTCTATCTCCATCAGTTCAGCTCTGATCTTGATTATCTGTCTCCTGCTAGCTTTGGGGTTTGCTCTTGGTTCTCTAGTTCTTTTAGTTGAGGTGGTAAGTTGTTAACTTGAAATCTTTCTAGTTTTTGATGTGGGCATTTAGTGCTATAAATTTCCCTCTTAACACTGCTTTAGCTGCATCCCAGAGATTCTGGTATGCTGTCTCTTTGTTCTCATTAGTTTCAAAGAACTTCTTGATTTCTGCCTTAATTTCATGATTTACCCAAGAGTCATTCAGGAGCAAGTTGTTCAATTTCCATGTAGTTGTCTGGTTTTGAGTGCATTTCTTAATCTTGAGTTCTAATTTGATTTTGCTGTGGTCTAAGAGACTGTTATTATTTCAGTTCTTTTACATTTGCTGAGGAGTGTTTTACTTCCAATTATGTAGTCTGCTTTATAATAAGTGCTGTGCGGCAATGAGAAAAATCCAAATTCTGTTGTTTTTGAGTGGAGAGTTCTGTAAATATCTATCAGGTCTGCTTGATCCAGATCTGAGGTCAGGTCCTGAATATCTCTGTTACTTTTCTGTCTCACTGATCGGTCTAATATTGTCAGTGAGGTGTTAAAGTCTCCTACTATTATTGTGTGGAGTCTAGGTCTCTTTGTAGTTCTCTTAAGAACTCGCTTTATGAATCTGGGTGCTCCTTTATTGGGTTCATAAATATTTAGAATAGTTAGCTCTTCTTGTTGAATTGAACCCTTTACCACTGTGTAATGCCCTTCTTTGTCTTTTTTGATCTTTGTTGGTTTTAAAGTCTGTTTTGTCTGAAACTAGAATTGTAACCCTGCTTTTCTCTGTTTTCCATTTGCTTGGTAAATTTTCCTCCATCCCTTTATTTTGAGCCTACGTGTGTCTTTGCTAAGAAGATGAGTCTCTTAAACACAGCATACTGATGGGTCTTTGCTCTTTATCCAGCTTGTCATTCTGTGTCTTTAAATTAGGGCATCCAGCCCATTTACATTTAAGGTTAGTACTGTTGTATGTGAATTTGATCCTGTCATCATGATGCTGGCTGGTTATTTTGCAGACTTGTTTATATGGTTGCTTCATAGTGTCACTGGTCTGTGTTTCAGTGTGTTTCTGTAGTGGCTGGTAATGATTTTTTCTTTCCATATTTAGTACTTCCTTCAGGAACTCTTGCAAGCCAGGCCTGGTGGCGATGAATTCCCTCAGCATTTGGTTGTCTGAAAAGGATCTTATTTCTCCTTCAATTATGAAGCTTAGTTTGGCTGGATATGAAATTCTGCATTGGAAATTCTTTTCTTTAAGAATGTTGAATATTGGCCCCCAATCTATTCTGACTTGCAGGGTTTCCACTAAGAGGTCTGCTCTTAGTCTGCTGGGTTTCCCTTTGATGGTGTCCTGGTCTTTCTCTCCGGCTGTCCTTAACATTATTTCTTTCATTTCAACCTTGGAGAATCCAATGATTATGTATCTTGGGATTGATCTTCTCATGGAGTATCTTACTGGGGTTCCCTGGATTTCCTGAATTTGAATGTTGGCTTGTCTTGTTAGGTGAGGGAATTTCTCCCGTATATTATCCTGAAGTATGTTTTCCAACTTGTTTCCATTCTCATCTCTTTCAAGTACTCCAGTCATAGGTTCAGTCTCTTTACATAATCCCATATTTCTCAGAGGTTTTGTTCATTCTTTTTCACTATTTTTTGTCTATTTTTGTCTGCCGGTCTTATTTCAGAAAGATAGTCTTCAAGTTCTGAGATACTTTCCTCCACTTCATCTGTTCTGCTATTGATATTTGTGATTGCATTGTGAAGTTCTCATCTTGTGTTTTTCAGCTCAGTCAGGTTGGTTATGTTCTTCTCTAAACTGGCTATTCTGGCTATATCACCTCTGGATTTTTATCTGGATTCTTAGCTTCTTTGCATTGGGTTAGAACATGCTCCTTTAGCTCAGTGAAGTTCGTTATTACCCACCTTCTGAAGCCTACTTTTGTCAAGTCAGCCATCTCAGCCTCAACCTAGTTTTGTGCTCTTGCTGTAGAGATGCTGCAGTCATTTGGGGCAGAAGAGGCACTCTGGCTTTTTGAGTTTTCAGTGTTTTTGTGTTGATTCTTTCTCATCTTTGTGGGCTTACCTACCTTCAATCTTTGAGGCTGCTGACCTTTGAATGGGGTTTTGTGGGGTCTTTTTTGTTATATTGTCATTTTCTTTCTAACAGTCAGGCCGGTCTACTGTAGGGCTGCTGCGGTTTGCTGGGGGTCCGCTCCAGACCCTAGTTGCCTTGGTTTTTCCCAAACCTGGAGGTATCATCAGTGAAGGCTATGAAACAGCAAAGACGGCAGCCAGCTCCTTCCTCTGGAAGCTCCATCCCAGGGGAGTACTGACCTGCTGCTGGACCAAACGCACCTGTAGAAGGTAGCTGGAGACCCCTGTTGGGAGGTCTCACCCAGTCAGGAAGAACAGAATCAGGGACCCGCTTAAAGAAACAGTCTGGCTGCTTTTTGGTAGAAGAGGTGTACTGCACTGGGTGGTGGGACCCTTCCTTGTCCAAATCATTGGGGCGTTCCAAAGCCAGCAGCCTAGAATGGATGAGTCAACCGAACCACAGAGATGGCAGATGCCCCTTCCTCCAGGAGCTCCATCCCAGGGAGAGATGAAATGGATATCTCTCTGGCTGGCATGGATAAAGTCCCTGCAGGGAGGTCCTGTCCAGTGAAGAGGAATGGATCAGGGTCCTGCTTAAAGAAGCAGTCTGGTTATGATCTAGCAAAGCAGCTATGCTGCACTGCAGGGAAACCCTTTCTTATCTGTAACATTTGTATTCTCCAAAGCTAGCAGGCTAGAGCAGCTGAGTCTACTGACCAACACAGATGGTGGCCACTCCTTCTCCTGACAGCTACATCCCAATAGAACCCTTGCTGAAGTGGCTGAAGCCCCCACAGGAAGGTCCCACTCAGTGAGGATAAATGGATCGGGGTCCTGCTTAAAGAAGCAATCTGGCCATGATCTGCCAAGGCAGCTGCGCTGCGTTGTGCATCCGGACTGTTTGTATTCTCCAAAGCCAGCAGGCTAGAACAGCTGAGTCAACCAAACCATACAGATGCCAGCCACTCCTCCCCTCAGGAACTCAGACCTGCCTAAGGCAGATTTCAGCCTGCTGCTGCTGGAACCCAAGCCCATGGGCTTAAATTGTGAGGTGCCATGGACGTGGGGCCTGCAAAACAATGCTGCTTGGTTCTCTGGATTCAACCCCCTTCCTAGGGATATGTATAGATGAATTTCCTCGTTTGCTGGGGACCCCAGGGCCAGAGTATATAAAACTCCTGGGTCTCTGTGTGTGCCTGAGTGGCTGCTCTGCCAAAACTCCACACAGTTCTGTGTATCGAACCCAAGACACTGGTGGCATGGGCTCACAAGGGGATCTCCTGATTCCTGATCCACAGGTTGCAAAGGTCTATGAGAGAAGCATAGACCTGGACAAGGTTGCATAATCACTCACCGCTTCCCTTGGCTGGCTGTGGAAGTTCCTTTGGCTCCATGCTGCTCCTGGGTGAGCCATCATCCCCAACCCCACTGCTCTTCTTGCTTCTCCACAGGTTGAGCTGTCTGCCTAGACAGTCCCAATACAAGAACCTTGGTATTTCAGTTGAAGGTGCTGAATTCACTCTCCCCTTTTCACTCCTCTCCATGAGTGCTGTGGACCACAGCTGCTTCTAATCAGCCATCTTGGATCTACCAGTGTCACACTTCTTGATTTCAAAACTAACTACAAAGCTACAATGATTAAGACATAGTGGTAATAGCATAAGGAGACGCACACATGTGAATGGAATAAAATTTAGAATCCAGAAATAAACCCTCAAATTTACAGTCAGCTGATTTTTGACAAGACTGTAAAGGCAATTCACAAAGGTAAAGAATTGTTTTTATAATAAACAGTGCTGGGACAACTAGATACCCACGTGAAAAAAGTTGGACTGCTCATCATACGATACACAAAACTTAACCCAAAATAGATCATAACCCAAACACAAGAGCTAAAACTATACAACTCTTGAGGAAAACATACAGGTAAATCTTCATGACCTTAGATTTGGCAATGGTTCCTTAGCTATGACACACAAAGAATACACAACAAAAGAGTAAACTAAACTTCATTAAAAAAATTTTTTTTGAGACAGAGTCTTTACTGCCCAGGCTCAAGTGCAGTGGTGCAATCTCAACTCAAAGAACCTCTGCCTCCCTGGTTCAAGCGTTTCTCCTGCCTCAGCCTCCTGCGTAGCTCAGTTTACAGACACCCACCACCACGCCTGGCTAATTTTTATAATTTAGTAGAGATGGGGTTTCACTATGTTGGCTAGTCTGGTCTCAAACTACTGACCTCAGGGATCTGCTCACCTCGGCCTCCCAAAGTGCTGAGATTACAGATATGAGCCATGGAGCCCAGCCTACATCAAAATTTTACCAATTTGTGCTTCTAAGGAAACTATCAGTGAAAAAAAACTTACAGAATGGAAGAAAATATCTGCAAGTCATTAAGTCTGATAAGGTTCTGGTATTCAAAATATGAAAATAATTTTACAACCCAACAGTAAAACTCAACATAAATTTAAAATGGACAAATGATCTGACAAGGTATTTTTCCAAACAAGATATACAAATTGCTAACAAGCACAGAAAAAGATACTCAGCATTATCAGTCATCTGGAAAATGTACACCAAAACCACAATGAGATGCCACTTCACACCCACTAGGGTGGATATGATAAAAAAGACAGACAATAATATGAGCTAGTAATGGTGTGGTGAAATTGGAAATCTCATACATTGCTGGTGGGAATATAAAAAGATAAAGCCACTTTGGAAAACAATCTGTCTGTTCCTCAAAGGGATAAACACAGAATTAACATATGGCCTAAAAATTTCATTCATAGATGATACACTCAAGAGAAATGAATCACATGTCCACACAAAAATTTTTACATGAATGTTCAAAGCTCATTATTCATACTAGCCAAAAAGTGAGACAATCAAAATGTCTATCAATTGATGAATGGATAAATAAAATGGGCTACAGCTGGAAGTATTGAGGAAAATATGAAATGATTTCTAAAGAATATGATGTTTCTTTCTGGAGTGATAAAAATGTTCTAATACTGATTTGTAGTAATAATTGCACAATTCCATGAATATACTAAAAAACTATTCAATTATACACTTAAAGTGAATTATACGATACATGATATGGTTTGGCTCAAACCATATATCACTCTTATCTCCACACTCAGATCTCACCTTGAATTGTAATAATCCCCATGTGTCAAGGGCAAGGCCAGATGAAGGTAACAGAATCATGAGGGTCTTTCCCATGCTATTCTTGTGATAGTGAATAAGTCTCACAAAATCTGATGGTTTTATAAATGGGAGTTCCCCTGCGCAAGCTCTCTTGCCTGCCACCATGTAAGATGTACCTTTGCTCCTCCTCTGCCTTCTACCATGACAGTGAGGCCTCCCCAGCCACGGGGAAATGTGAGTCCATCACACTCTTTTTCTTTATAAATTACCCAGTCTCAGGTATGTCTTCATTAGCAGCATGAGAACAGACTAACACAGCATGAAAAATATATCTCAATGAAGCTGTTAGAAAAAATATACACAGCTCAAACTTTGAGGACTAGAAGAGACCACATGTGAAGAGATTTTCCCTCCAGTATTTGTTACTTGAATTACAGCCACAGACCATCTCCATTTCAGAGACTACCGAAACAAAAATAAATGATTCATACAGTGACTTCATTCTTTCTAAGACACATATTTATATAACCTATCCTGTTTTCCTTTTAAAAATCCTGTAGATAAGTTTTAGCCAAAAATATCTACTCTAAAATAGAGGTGACCACTGGCTTAAATAATCTTATTATAAAATCAATTGTCTACTTGTGAATAGGGAACAATACCTAATGATGGTAAGAATAATCAGAATTAGCCTTATGATATAAAATTCATAAGACATATCAGATAGTGACAGACATGCATCCTCTCCAATCCTCTCAACAGTCGTACAATGAAGATGAGAAAATCAGGATTCAAAGACATTAAGTGGCTTGCCTATTCAGGGATTAGGCAGCAAAACTGGGATTTGAACCCAAGACTACTTGTCTCTAACCTATCTTCAAGAAGGAATAAAGCTTCCACCCAGGCAATATTAATAGAAAAGAATAACCACAAATATGTCC
Source organism: Cheracebus regulus (assembly GCA_963574635.1). Taxonomy (NCBI): domain Eukaryota; kingdom Metazoa; phylum Chordata; class Mammalia; order Primates; family Pitheciidae; genus Cheracebus; species Cheracebus regulus. The sequence goes on along the minus strand of CAUYQU010047710.1, from coordinate 9,815 downwards.
TAATATAAAATATTTGAAATTTTAGAGCTTAAAGGAAACTTAGAGAATACCTATCTCAAGTACCTCATTTTACAAATAAGACAGTATCATCTTTGCAGTCTCTGATCAGCCTTGGCTATTTCCACTACCCTCTGTTCTCCAATATACTACTAGGCTATCTGCAAGTGTTTCCTGGCATAAAGCAAATGAGAAATCACAGAAAAGCTAAGTTTCAGAAAGTCATGGATGTGCTGAGTAAACCTCCCCAAATTCTTCTTCCTATCTAATAACAATAAATAAATGTTCCTCTTACTTGCCCAGTATGCAGAATTGTATCAAAGGGGAATGTCATACAGGATTTGTAATAATTACAGGTACTTTGAATTCTTACCTTTGTGGCCACAATAAAGATGGTATAAAGGAACATAAGATTATGCTTTGATATCGCCAGATGTTGGGTGTGCTGGAATGTAAAGATAATCGACCCCAGCAGGGTTACCTTGGAAGGGCTGAAAATAAAACACATTTTAAATCAGCAAGGAATAAATATGATCTATCTCTATCTTTCCCAAAGAGTGCCCTGCAAAACAGTAATTTAATAGGCCATTAATAGATGTAACGCAAAGATGAGTTTTGTTAATACACTTTAAACAGTGTTGAAAATGCTGAGTTATACAAAGTTAAATACCTTTCTTCATAGCATAAACTATAGATTTTAGAATAACCATACATATTCTGACTCTCCAACAAAAAGAGTACATTTCTATATCCAGTATTTCTGAAACATATTTGGCCATATAATAGTTTTTTCATAAAGGATTTCAAAGTTCCACGTTCTACAGCATGATCTGGAATTAGTCATTTAAAACCTTACAATGCTAAAAAGCTCACAGGGTAGACTGGAGGAAAAGAAAGCCCAAATTTTTAGCATTTGCCCATTTCCATGATGTAAAGACTCCATCATGGCCAATGTCAGGTTACTGCGTTGAAGAGGGGAGATGCACACAACTGGCTGTCACAAAATGGTAAAAGCCATCTCCAGCACATCATTTAGCTAACTCCAGCACAGCATATTAGTTTTAGCTAATATATTAATGCTTAAATTGTAAAGTCTAAAATGAGATGCTAATCTACCAAATAAGAAGTATTACTTTGTTATATATTTGCCACATATTTAAAGTATATCTCAGTAACAAATAATTGTCTAGCTCTCTATCTTACAAGTAAAAAAGATAAATGATAAACTCTAGGAATGCCACACTGCAAAATACGACAAATCTAAAGGTTTCTATAAGCAATTTTATTAAATTTTTATTTATTTAATTATCACAAGCTAAGGACTAAGTTCCAAACAGGGTTAGGTTTTGACAATAGACCAAACCTGCATTACTTTCCTGTGGCTACTGTAATAAATTACAACAAATTCAGTGGCTTAAAACAGAAAAATTTAAAATCAGTATAACTCTAGTTAAAATCAAGTGTCAGTAGGGCCACACTACCTCCAGAGACTCTAAGAAAGAATCCATTCCTTGTCTTTTTCAGGTTCTGGACCTTGCTTAACAATATGACTGGGTAACAGTCATCTTTTATTTTATTTTATTGTTTTCTTCTTTTTTTTTTTTTTTCAGTCCCCAGATTTGTTCCATCCAAACACTGTTGAAGCAAGAAACAGATCCTCAGGACCACCAAATGCACTGCCAACAGTCATGTTTTAGAACAACAGTCTCTAAACCTTTTTGATTGTGCATCTCTATTGGTTAAAAAAAAAAAAGTTTTGTAATATTCCCAAATTATGATTACCAATTAATTTAGAAATTATATACATGTAAAACTATTATAAAATGTACACAAAATTAAAATTTTTAAAAAATAAGATAAAAACATGGAAGGTTATTTTGCTACTCTTTCTCACAGTTTGTTTTCTGTACCACAGTGGCTCACTGTGTACATCACCTTGGCATACACATCTACCATTTTGGGTTGTATTCTCTTAAGGGTTGAATCTAAGGCGTAAGGATTTCATAAATAATGCATTGGAGCAAGGCATTAGAGAAGGGGCTGAAATTTAGGAAAAAGGTCCATTAAAAACTGGAGTATGAGATTTGTTAAAAAGATGTATTCAGAAAATTCTTACACTTACTATATTAGTTTCCTCTGAAACTACCAAACAAGTTATCTGCTTCCAAAATGCAATGGTGAAATAAGCATTGGATAACAGTTATAGATATTGCCATTCCAAAAGGGAGAAAAGAGAAGGAAAAAGGTTCAGTAGTCCCAAGCCATTTCAATATCCAGAAGGGCAAATTCCATTAGGATTCAAGGGATGAGAATAATCTTCTGTGGCTTGAAGTGAATCCACATCTTCACCCTCTACATTGATGGTTCTGGTCTCTGTACCCGAATCCGACCTATGGCCTGGCCTCAGGCCTCAGGGCCAGTAGCTCCTACCATGAAGTTATTCTTCCTTTTCCAAGCATATGTTTGTAGTTGAGCAGTTTTATCAGCCTGATTCTGGCCTGCAGAATTTTAAAAGTCTGACAGCCTTCTTTCATGTAATCCTATCTTTCTCCTTTCAGTCCGAGCTGGCAGTGTTTCTTCTGATTTAATATTTCCTAATCCTCAGTGGGTCTCCTGTGTATACACAGCAATCCATGTCACTAGACAAAGAGAGTCTTCCACAGATCTTTCTTGGATAACCTCCTCTCTATTCCTGGCTTCTGCTATAATGACTGAACGGATCCATGAATCAAACATCCAATCCCTTCAACACTAGGAAAAGTAGTCCAGCCACACCCTTGGTCTTCTCTCCAGAGTGAATATCCCAGCTTTATCAACTTTGCAGTCCCAGTAGGCTGAGAATTTCCCAAATGTTTGAGTCCTGGCTTTGAGGGGTTTTATTTGGTTAGTAACATTCATTCCCTCAATTTAACCCTTTCCTCTTGCACTTTACTATAAGCATCAAAAAGAAACCATGCTATAACTAGAAAACTTTGCTTGGAAATTTCCTCAGCAAAAACATCCATCACTGATTACAAGTTATGCTTTCCACACAACTGTGGCAAACAATTGTGTGGCTAAGTTTCCATCGCTGCATAACAAGGATAACCTTTCTCCAGTTCCCAATATTATGTTCCTCATTTCCTTTGAAGTCTTCACCAGCAACTGTAACAATATTCCTACGAACATTTTGCTTATAACAATATATGTATTCTCTAAGATTATATATTTATAGACTCTCTCTAATGTGCTCCTCACTTCCTTTGGACCCCTCACCAGAAGTGCCTTTAACATCCCTAATTCTACCATGCACTTCAAAACTCCTCTAGCCTCCACCAATTATCTAATCCCAGGTATCTGTTACAGCAGCACACCATATCCTGGTACCAAAATCTGTATTACTTTCTTGTGACTACTGTAATAAATTACAGCAAATTCAGTGGCTTAAAACAGAGAAATTTAAAATCAGTCTCATTCAGTCAAAATCAAAGTGTCACTAGGGCCACACTACCTCTGGAGATACTAGAAAATAATCCATTCCTTATGATTTTCAGCTTCTGGCGGCCACCAGCATTCCTTGGCTTGTGGCTATATCATTCTAATCTCTGAGATGTGTGGTTAAATCTCCCTCTGCTTTCCTCTTAAAAGGATACATGTGACAGCATTCAGTCCCACCAGAAATCCAAGATGATTTCTTCATCTTAAGATCTTTAACTTGCAAATATGCAAAGAGTGTGTTCCTATATCAGTAACATTTCAGATTCCAGGAGTTAAAAACCATGAGAACTTTAGAAAGCATTATTCAGCCTTACATTTATTTACTGTAAAAATATATTTATTCAAAAAATATAGAAAGAAATATACTGACACATTAACAGAAGTTGTCACTAAACAATAGATTAGAAATTTCTTTTATGTTAACATGTTCCCAAATTTTCCATTATACATATATTTTACTTCTTAAAACTTGGGGGTGAAGAAGGAAAATAAGGAAAACACTCTAAAAGAGTTACTGTGGGGACAGAGGATGATTTGTCTTTGTTTTAAGCAGGACTAGATATTTTTTAAATGAACTGGCAGCAATAAGTAATATGAAAAGGAAATTAAGAAACAATTCCATGTGCTAGTATTTAAAGAACACCTAAGGGCCAGGCATGGTGACTCATGCTTATAATTCCAGAACTTTGGGAGGCTGAAGAGGGTTGATAGCTTGAGCCCAGGAGTTTGAGACCAGTCTGGGCAACCTGGTGAAACCTGGTCTCTACAAAAAATACAAAAATTAGCTGGGCGTGGTGGTGTGCACCTGTAATGTCAACTACTTGGGAGGCCGAGGCAGAAGAATCACTTGAACCCAGGAGGCGGAGGTTGCATTGAGCCAAGATTGTACTACTGCACGCCAGCCTAGTGAGACTTCATCTCAAAAATAAAAAATAAAAAGTTTAAAAAGACCTAATTAAATGGAAAGGTATCCCATGTTCATAAATTGGAAGACTTAAAACTGGCCAGGTACAGGGGCTCATGCCCATAAACCCAACATTTTGAGAATCCAAGGTGGGCAAATCACTTGAGGTCAAAAGTTTGAGACCAGCTTGACCAACATGGTAAAACCCTGTCTCTACTAAAAACAAAAATTAGCCAGGCGTGGTGGGGCATGCCTGTAATCCCAGCTACTTGGGAAGCTGAGGCAGGAGAATCACTCAAACCCAAGAGGTAGAAGTTGCAGGGAGCTGAAATCACTCCACTGCACTCCAGCCTGGGGGGCAGAGTGAGACTCTATCTAAAAAAAGAAAAAAGGAATACTTAATATTGTTATAAGACAGCAATAATTCCCAAAGCGATCTACGGGGTCAATGTTATCTCTATCAAAATTCTAACACTGTTTTTGTTATTTGCCTCCTTTTTTTTTGTTTGTTTTGCAGAAATGGAAAAAATTACCTAGGATTTTTATGGAAGCCTCAAATTCATACGAAATTGCCAGGAACCCTGAATGGCCAAAACAATCTTGGAAGAAAAAAAAAGGACCAAGTAAGACACACACTGCCCAATTTTGGGACTTAACTAAAAAGCTACAGTAATCAAAATGGTATGGTAGTAGCACAATGATAAACACATAGATAACGGAATAGAACAGACAGTCTAGAAGTAAACCCATGCATCTATGCTCAATTGATTTTCTAGTAGGGTGCCAAGTCTATTCAATGGGAAAAGAATTCAATAAATGGTGCGGGGACAACTGTATATCCACATACAAAAGAATGAAGGTGAACCCCTATTCATACGCTATGTAAAAATTAACTCAGGCCAGGCACAGTGGCTCATGCCTACAACCCCAGCACTTTGGGAGGCCAAGGCAGGAGGACTGCTTGTATCCAGCAGTTTGAGACTAGCCTAGGTGACATAGTAAGACTCCATCTCTAGAAAAAACAAAAAATTACCTGGGTACGGCAATGTATGCCTGTAGTCCCAGCTACTGAGGAGGCTAAGACGGGGGGATTGCTTGAGGCTGGGAGGTTGAGGCTGCAGTGAGCTGTGACAGGGCCACTGCATTCAGCCTGGGCAACAGAGTGAGACCTTATCTAAAAAAAAAAATTAACTCAAATGGATCTGTGAGCTAAATATAAGATAACTCTTAAAACACAGGATCAAATCTTCATGACTTTAGATTTGGCAATGGATTCTTCTTGACATCAAAAGCACAAGAAACAAGAAAATATAGTGATGTTGGCAAGATGACCAACTACAAGTTCTAGCACTGCCCCCGCCCTCCGCCCCCCGCCAAAACAAACAATGCATAACAACTATATTTTGAGGAAAATAACTAAAGGAGAGTACCAGAATACAAAAAGTTGCAAAGGAGTAGAAGCAACTTTTAACAGCACTTAAACCCAGTATGGCCATAGAGTGACAGGAAGAAAAGACCTTGTCTCCACCACTACTTCCCCTGACAGGTTCAGCTTGAAACCGGGAGGGAATTCTCCCTTCCAGAAAATGGTAAAAAATAGAACCTCAACAACTCTCATCCATAGTCTGCACCACTGTGTATTTCTGCAGTCCTCCAGAGGTACTGAGCCCAGCTGAGAGAACTGCCCAGAGTCCATATGGCTGTGCTCACCCCAAGGAAGAATCCTACACCTCCCTCATCTTCTGTAGCCCTACCTGCTACTGTGCTACACCATCTTGAAAGCAGAGCCACTCTGGGAGTGCATCCTGTTCTGCAGGCAAATAGCTACTATACCCTTCCATCCCTGAGGTTTTGTTGTCACTGCACCATGCCTGTTTGGTGACCTGCCATTCTCAAGCCTATCTGCTACAGTACCCTACCCCTGGGCTCAAGCTGCTATGGAGCCACTCCATCCCCTGCATCCCAGTTGCTTCTGTGTCCTACTCCTCAGGGTCTAAGCTAATGCAGCACTTCATCTTCTGAGAAATAAGGGCTTTGGCCAAGCAGACCAGTCACATCTCTGGCACCTGAACCAAAGTAGCACCTGAGCTGACATGACACCCCACCTCCCAGGGAACCCGAGCACTGGTCTAGCCAAGCAATTGATCCCCCTTGGCACCCAAAACATGCAGTGCCCCACATCCCAGGGAAATGGAGCATTGGTTGAGTTGAACCACCCTGTCTTCCAGGTGGAACAGATGCAACACCCTACTTCTATACAACTGGACTAGTCCCCAGAGGCTAACCTGCTGAGGCATCCCACCTCCTCAGAGAGCAGAGTTGTCATTATGCTACTCCCTGTCTTCCAGGGCCCAGGACACTGCTGTGCTCCACCATTACTGGATAACTGTTGTCGCTGCACTTGGCCTCACAAAACTTGGTCCTCTGCCATGTACTACCAGCCCAGGGTTGAGTCCCTACTGCACAGTGCCTCATGCCCCAGAGCCTGAGTTTCTGGTGTAAACTCTTAACTCTGGGACTCTTGCTCCCTGGGGCTCAGGCCTCTGGAGCACTCCTTCTCCAGATATGCCAATTCTGTGCCCTGTCCCCAAGATCAGAGTCACAGCTACACCCCTTCCCCCTAGGAACAGGCTGCTGCAGTACACCTCAGCATCACAGACCCTAGTTTTGTGTCCAATCTGCATCTACTCAGACCTCATAGAGTAAATGTGCAGGCCAAGTCCCAGGTGCTACAATAGTTTCAAGAGACCCTGAGCTCAGCACATTGGTTCCACAGCCAGTCCAAGCATGTACCGGGCAGCCCAGCACGGCTGTGGCTTCTTAAAACTTGGGGGTGAAGAAGGAAAATAAGGAAAACATGCTAAAAGAGTTACTGTGGGGAGAGAGGACGACTTGACTTTGTTTTTGGCAGAACTAGATTTTTTTTAATGAACTGGCAGCAATTAGCAATATGAAAAGAAAATTAAAATACAATTCCACAAACTAGCGTTTAAAGAATACCTAAGGGCTGGGCGTGGTGGCTCATGCTTGTAATTCCAGCACTTTGGGAGGCTGAAGAGGGTGGATCGCTTAAGCCCAGGAGTTTGAGACCAGCCTGGGCAACCTGGTGAATTCTGATGGGCCTGCAAGCCATGTCAGACCAGACGCTGAGAAGGATCCCCTCAACTAGGGTCCCTCCCATTGTTGGGAAAATAAGAACTGGAGAACCCCAAAAGTCCTTGCAACTGAGGATCCTAACAACTCATGCTGCCAGTACTACTGGTGCCACAAACTCTTAAAGCTTGAGCCACTTAGACACCCAAAGTCATCACTGACGTTGATCATAGTTAAAGAAGCTGCACAGAAACTACATCAGTGTGCCAGCTCAGAACAAGAGCCACCAATACCTGCCCAATTGGTACATACAGGTGAAAGTCTTCCCTACAAAAACCACTCTGTAAAGTTTGGAATAGATGACTGTTCCACCAGATGTGCAGATATAAATGCTGGGACACACAAAATATGAAAAAACAAAAAAATGTGACACCACAAAAGAAACATAGTAAATGTAAGATTCAAGCTGGGTGCAGTGGCTCACACCTGTAATCCCAGCACTTTGGGAGTCTGAGGCAGGCAGATCACCCAGAGTCAGGAGTTCAAGACCAGCCTGGCCAACATGGTGAAACCCCATCTCTACTAAAATTACAAAAATTAGCAGGGCATGGTGGTGCATGCCTGTAATCCCAGCTTCTAGGGAGGCTGAGGGAGGAGAATCACTTGAACCCAGGAGGCGGAGGTTGCAGTGAGCCGAGATAGCGCCACTGCGCTCCAGCCTGGGCGACAGAGCAAGACTCCATCTCAAAAAAAAAAAAAAAAAAAAAGCAAGATCCCACTACAGGCTGTCTACCAGAAAATATTTAAGATGCATAGTTTAAATGCGAATGGATGGATAAAAGATATACAACTAAGTCCTCAATTAATATCACTGATAGGTTCTTAGTAACTGCAACTTTAAACAATGCACAGTATAATGAAACCAATTTTAGAATAGGTTAGTTGATATATACAAGAATTAACTTCCTATCACATACAGTATATAGTTTCACTTAAATTGGCAGTTTCCAAGAAACTACAAACAATGGTCAGTGAGGACTTACTATACTATGTAAATAGTAAGCACAGAAGGTTTCAAAGCTTCAAAGCAAAGAATATCACAGAGATAAAAGATATTTCATAACAATAAAAGAATCAATTCACCAAAAAGATATATCATAAATGTGAATGCTTTAAAATACATGAAACAAAATTTTTAAAATAGACAAATTCAGAATCATAGTTGACAATTTTAATATTCCTCTCTGATAGAACTAAAGAAAAAAGATCAGGAGAGAACACAGATGATATGGACAACACCATCAATCACCCTGACCTACAGAATATACATTCTTTTCAAGTGCACATGGTATATTCATCAAGATAAACCATATGCTGGGCTGTAAAACAAATCCTAACAAATTTAAATGCATTAAAATTATATAGAGTATGTCTTTGACTATTAGTGATCAACAGAACAAGACAAGGCCTTATCTGACAAGGCTTTGTCTGCTCTCACTTCTATTCAATAATGTGCCAGTGCTAGCCATTGTAAGAAAGCAAAAAAAGGGGTAAGGTGAGGAAAGCATAAGGAGAAGAAATAAAACTGTCTCTGTTTGCACACGATATTAATATAAATCTTAAAAGAAGCTACAAAAACTGCTAGAACTAATAAGTAATACAAAGTTAAAGTATATATAAGTCAATTGTATTCCTGTATATTAGTAGCAATTGGGAGATAAATTTTTTAATTTCATTTATGTCAAAATATGTAAAATAGTTAGAAAAAAATTTAACAAGACACGCAAAGCCTCTATACTGAAACTACAAAATATTTTTTAAAACCTAGATAAAATTAAGATATATACTATGCTCATATATCAGAAGTTTTTATATGACTAATATCTCACTTTTTCCCAAAGTGATATCTAGATAAAGTGCAATCATAATAAAACTGCAGTTGACTTTTTATAGAAATTTATAAGCTGGTTTCAAAATCTGTATGCAAATGCAAAGAACCTAGAATAGCCAAAGCAATTTAAAAGACAAATGAAAATATAAAACTGGGAGACTCTCACTACTGTAAGGTTATAGTAATCAAAAGTATGTATTGGCATTAGGATGGGCTTTTAGATAAATGAAAAAGAATACAGAGGCCAGAAATAGATTCATGAATTTTTGTATTTTTAGTAGAGACAAGGTTTCACCATGTTGGCCAGGGTGCTCTCAAACTCCTGGCCTCAAGTGATCTGCCTGCCTCAGCCTCCCAAAGTGCTGGGATTATGCATCTGGCTTGGTGATTTATTTAGATCTAGTTAATGAGGTCTCAATATCTCACTCATTAATCACTATTTCTACGTCAAAT
>CAUYQU010047708.1:0-68314 GCA_963574635.1 Cheracebus regulus | reverse complement strand
AGAAATGCCAGATATAGGTGAAGGGGAGGAAGGCAACAAATTACACTGCCACGTGTGTACCTATGCAACAATATTGTATGTTCTTCACATGTACCCCAAAACCTAAAATGCAATAAAAAAAAAAGAAAAGAAAATCTAGGTTACTGAAACAATATATTTAAGCATCTGACATAACTAGTATTTAGAATATGGCTGTAGTTGAAAGTGACTGTGTGGAAAGAGGAAACATAGTTTCTTGTATCCCTTTGAGAATAGACAACAAAGAATCTACAGAAAAAGTAAAGTGATTACTGGAGTATTCGTTTTCAGCAGAGATTTTCAGCAGATTATCTAATAAACTTGGATCATTAAAGCATTAATCTATTTAACTGTACCTGACCACTCATAAATTAGATTTAAAAAATCTGTGAGTGTCACCTGCCAACCTGACCATATGGCTTTCAAAAGTCTATTCTCATCAGTAGAATCTATTTTGATAACTTCTAGTCAATGAAAAATGTAAACTCTTACGAGAGAATGTTTCTTAGGACTCACCCACTCCCATTCAATGTTCCAGTATGTAAAGAAAGTTAAACATAAAATACTGGGATCAATCACAATGTCCATCTTTAGACAGTTGGTTAAATCAATTATCCGGTCTTTGAAAAGAATGATGGAGGTCTGAATGTGCTGAAGTGGAAAGGTATCTATGATATATAGTAGTTTTTTAAAAACGCAAGTTATAGAAGATTATGGAATCTCATGTGTGTGTTTTTAAATGAAAAATACGTATGTATTGACAGAACACTTCTAGAACAATATCCAAACTCCTGGAGTGGGAGTGGGGAATGCCTTCTACATACGTACTGGTCTACTGTTTGAATTTTTTACTATGAGCCCAAATTGTATAATCTTTTTTTAAATAAAGAGAAAAAAATAAAAAAAATTTTGTGAGTCCATCAAGAATCACAGATTTTTCCATTTAAAGTCATCACAAGGGGAGGTGAGAGGATGGGGAGAGGTTGGTCAGTGGGTACAAAGTTACAATTGTAGAAGAGGAATAAATTCAGGTGTTGTATTGCACAGCAGGATGACTATAGTTAACAGTAAAGTATTGTATATTACAAAAGAGCTAGAGGAGAAGCTTCTGAATATTCTTACCGAAAGATATGATAAATGCAAGAGGTGACTGAACACATGAACTGCCTTGATTGGATCATTGTACAATAAGTACATATCAAAATATCAAAATGTTCGCTATAAATATATATAATTACAATATATTGATTAAAAATTAAATTAATCCCTGAGAGGTTTGAAAAAATAAAGTCACTATAAAATGTTGTGTGAAAGGAATAGCACATATTTTGGTAAGAAACTGAAAACATTTCCCATTAGTTGGAGTATAAGAATATCTCAAGGGCTAGTGGAACAAAATGAGTTAAATGACTTTTTCAGTGGGAAGTCCAAGATTGGCTTTCATAATAATGCAGTTCTCTGTTTTTATTTTGAATTTTGACTTTATGGTTCTTTACATTTTTACTGAATTCTTCATTAAGAATTCATGAATAAAGGTATTTTAGAAAAGTTTACCTATATATAAAATCCTGTTTGCAGTAGTACAGTGTTTTCTTTAATAAAACCCAGTGGTGAACACTTTTGATAAATACACTAAATTGTATGTTTGAAATTAGATTTTTAAATACTCGGTTTGTTTTGAAGTGGGAATACCTTAAACATTATTGTATTTTTGAATTTTAAAAAGGTATTTATTCACAGATGGCAGAGGATTAAATGTGAAAATAGATGATATTGTATCAAAACCTCTGACTGAACTCAATAGGGAGTTTTTCCCCAGGCAAAACAGGGGAAAAAAATAAGCCAAATAAGTTGATACCTGACATGTTGCCAGTGAGATTTCTATCGATAACTGCCATTGTGCTCTCAGTGGAAGTTGGGATGAAGGGAAGTGGCAATTAGCCATTAAATTGGATATGGTCTTTAGTTAAAAATGGGGGTACAGATTAATTTTTGAAGCATTTTTGATGATTCAGAATTGCCAGTATCTTCAGCTTTCATCGATGAGTAGATGAACTGTGGTGCATACATATGCCCACGCTCCCCACTCCACCATTCCTAACCCAACAACCACTAATCTGTTCTTGATCTCTATAATTTTGTCATTTCAAGAATGTTATATATATGAAGCAATACAGCTTATGATATTTTGGGACTGCCTTTTTAATCACTCAGCATAATGCCCTTAAGAAGCAGCCAGTGGTTGCATGTATCAATGGCTCATCCTTTTTTGTTGATGAGTCGTATTCCATGGTACAGATAGATGTCCAGTTTGTTTAACCATTCACCTCTTGTAGGACATCTTGATTGTTTCCAGCTTTTGTCTATTATGAATAAAACTGCTATGAACAAATGTGCATAGGTTTTTGTGTGGACATAGTTTTCATAACGTTTCAAATGTGGATGTTCTTGAGATAAATGTCCAGGCATGTGATTGCTGTGTTGTATAGTACGTGTATGTTTAGTTTTTAAAGAAACTGACAGACAGTGTTCCAGAATGGCTGGATCATTTTACATTCCCACCAGCACTGTGCAAGAGAGCCAATTTCTTTGCATCCTTGTGAATATTTGGCATTACCACCATTTTTTATTCTAGTTATTCTGATAGGTGTATAGTGGTATCTCATTATGGTCTCCGGTATAGATCTTTTTAAAAAAATTCTGGAAAAATATCATAACGTATAATTTCTCATTTAATCAATTTTAAGTGTATAGTTTTGGTGGCATTGAATACATTCACTTTATTGTGCAGCTGTTAGGACTATGCATCTGTAGAACTTTTCTATCTTCCTCAACTGAAACTCGGTATCCTCTGAGCAATAACTCCTCATCCTTCCTTTTGCCAAAGCCCCTGGCAACTATCATTCTACTCTTTGCCTCTATGAATTTTATTACTCTAGGAACATTGATGTACAAGTATCCATTTGAGTCCCTGCTTTCAATTTTTAGATATGTACCTAGAAGTAGAATTGCTGGATCATATGGTAATTCTGCCTATAACTTTTTGGGGAACTGCCAAACTTTTCTGCAGCGGCTGCACCGTTTTACATTGCCACCAGCAGTGCACAAGTGTTCTATTTTCTCCACATTTTTGCCAACACGTTATTTTTAAATAATAGCAATTCTGATGGATATGAAATGGTATGGTATAATTTTGTTAAAGGTATTTGAAATGATTGTGTAGCCCTCTCAGGAGCAGGGATTTCTGATTAGGGCTCTTCCAACCTTTCAAGTTTCAGCCAATCTTCATCCTACCTCAGAGTGAGATTAAAGTTGATTTTTTCATCACTGAAATTATAGGCATTCCCTCTGAGTGTGTTTGGATCCTGAGTTGAGACAGCAAGAGTTTACATGGTGAGTTTAGATAGCAAAGAATATCTAAATCTGTTTGGGTAGGAAAAGTTATAGATCAGATAACAATAGATTAATCTAAAAAGTTACCTGAATCCAACTGGAAAGCCAGAGTTCAGACAGTGAAAGTTCAGAGAATGGAGGTTATCTCTATTTTAATGTAAGTTGGCACACAGACAATATAGTAAGGAAAGCTCAGTCTGTCAGTTTATGCAACTCTATGTTGCATGGTTAAATGGATGACACTTAGTCAAATTGCCTGAATGGTACTGAAGACAATAATAATTTCTATAATGCCTTGCAAATCCAAATATAGATTTTTTTTCCAGGGCATTGGGATTCTCTGATTCTCAATGTATTGATTCTTTACTTTGATTCCTAGAAGGCAAACTCTTAGGAGGTATGAAAAAATAGGGGAGAATCTGGCTCCTCTTGGGAGTTTCTGTGGGAACAGGATGGCACTCAGGTGGATCTCAGGCCCTGGGCCTGGCCAGACTCAGGAGTCCCAGGGAGGAAGAGGAGGTCAGGTAGCCCACAGGAATCTTTAACTAAAAGAAAGTCTACTGTGCTCACCTGCTACCTTCAAGGAGGTCAGGAGGGAAGGTTCTAGACTTTGCCTGTTTTCCTCTCTCTCTTTAATTCAATTATTTGAAAAGCTTTAAAAATCTCTACTTATCCTTTCCCAACATTGTGTTTGTGTGTGTGTGTGTGTGTGTGTGTGTGTGTGTGTGTGTGTGTGTCATGGGTTTTGTCTGTCTTTGTATAGAAGTATAAACTCCACTCTTTTTTACAAGTTGTCTTGGTTGTTATAAAATATAATTTGTGGCTGGGTACAGTGGCTCACGTCTGTAATCCCAGCACTTTGGGAGGTTGAGGTGGGTGGATCACAATGTCAGGAGTTCGAGACTAGCCTGGCCAATATGGTGAAACCCTGTCTCTACTGAAAATACAAAAATTAGCTGGGTATGGTGACACGCACGGTGATGGGTGCCTATAGTCCTACCTACTCAGAAGGCTGAGGCAAAAGAATCACGTGAACCCAGGAGGCGGAGGTTGCAATGAGCCAAGATTGTGCCCTTGCACTCCAACCTGGGAGACAGAGCGAGACTCCATCTTAAATTTTTTTTTTTTTTTGTAAAAATAAAAGTCACTTAGTGTGTCTGTGTTTGTGGGTGGGAGTAGGGGAGGGAATGGGGAAATGGCATTTAGGACATTTCCTGCTTTGACAAAGATGAGTTGCTGGGATAGCTGTGTTTCTCCCCAGATAGATTATTGAATGTTACTCTGTTGGCCTCATGATGTTAACAGCCCTGGGGGAATCTACTCATTCACTCAGGGTAGGTCAGCGAATTTTCTAAAATAACTAAAGGGTATCATCTACCTGTTAGAAAGTAGCCACTTCAATCTTCTCTTTAGAGGTTGCCATATAGAAAATACCAAATAGCCTTTCTAACTGTCAACATGACCAGTGCAGAGGCAGGAAGCCAACTTGTGAACTCACAGATGATTAATATTACAATTTTTAATTATTATTTGTTTACTTTTATTTTTTGAGATGGAGTCTTGTCCTGTTACCCAGGCTGGAGTGCAGTGGTGTGATCTCAGCTCACTGCCACCTCAGTTTCCTGTGTTGAAGTGATTCTCCTGCCTCAGCCTCCTGAGTAGCTGGCATTACAGGTGTGAGCCACCACGCCTGGCTAATTTTTGTATTTTTAGTAGAAATGCAGTTTTGCCATGTTGGCCAGGCTGGTCTCAAACTCCTGACTGCCTCGGCCTCCAAACTGCTGGGATAACAGGCATAAGCCACTACACCTGGCCATTATTATATATTTTAAAATAATGGCAGGAAAACATAAAATGTGGGCCCAGAAAGGCCACATTTTGCCTCAGCATACAGTTGTTAAGCCTCTTTGGTTGAGACTTGCCATTGGCCGTGATGGCCACCACTGTGTCATCACATCTGGGTGGAAGAAGTCCCATAATGGGGCACTTTGGCTCACTGGGATGTTATCCTGGTGCACTGTAATGTCTGCACTACTGTATGTCAATATTTAACAGAGGCAGGACTGGAAGGGGACAGGAGGTTCACATATACAATTTGGAAAGCTAGATGGAACAGTTTAATGTATGTGTCGGAAGAGTTCACATTTTCAGAACTGAGGTATTTAGACATTTTAGAACTATGATATTTGTACTTGTGGCTGTGATCTCTTTAATTTTACTTTTTTTTTTGAGACGGAGTCTTTCTTTGTTGCCTGTCTGGAGTACAATGGCACGATCTCAGTTCACAGCAACCTCTGCCTCCTAGGTTCAAGCGATTCTCCTGCCTCAGCCTCCAGAGTAGCAGGGACTACAGGCATGCACCACCATGCCCAGCCCATTTTTGTATTTTTAGTAGAGATGGGGTTTCACCATGTTGGCCAGGCTGGTCTCGAACTCCTGACCTTGTGATTCCTCCCCACACACCTCCCAAAGTGCTGGAATTACAGGCGTGAGCCACCACACCCAACCTCCTGTGGTGTCTTTTCTGCAGGTGGCAGTTAACCCCATGAATTGCTTTGTCTGCATAAAGCATTTAAAACAGAAGTGGAGGTGCTCTTATCTATTGAAAGCCATTGGCAATGGGGACCAAAGCAACCAAGGCAAGCAACCCAACCACTAAATCAGGCTTAAGACACACTTAAAAGATACACACTTCGCTGCCACCTCTTTGAGTTACACTCTTCCTCCTCTGTTCTGGCTCAGTTGCAACCTTCTTTACTATGGCTCTCACCTTCTCAGTTGATGCTTGCCAACTTCACGTACCTTCTACCTACTGTCTCTCTCCTTCTGGCTGTTTTTCTTTTTAAACTATGTGACATTTGATGTGAACATCGAGCAGCACCTGGCAAGTAATAAGCACTCAATATATGCTTATTGACCTGATTGATCATACTGAGATTAGCACTGTCCCTCTTGGGTTTTCCATAAATTAAGACCACCTGGTGTTCATTGTGTGCATGCCTCTGAAAGAAGAGCTGGCCATGTGGATTTGTGTTTTGATTTGATGCGATGGGAAGGAGTGCTGGGGATAAGGGCAGCCTGCTGAAGGAGTCCTCATTTTAGAGTACTTGCTATGGGCCAAGGGAAATCCAGTCTGGCTAGAGTTTTCAGAGATTGTGATTTCCTGGACTCTCCTAGGTGTTTGAAGGATATGTTTTTATAGACCATGTTGTTATCTCAAATGTTGACCTACAGTGAAAGAAATGACCCTGGCAGTGAATGAAGTGGCTTACTGGTAGGCAGGTGAGTACACACCAGTGACTTCCTGTCTACTGTCTGCTTAGACCCAGGTTTCAGATGTGCTGAGCATGAGGTGTTCAGCAACTGCTGCCTTGTTATGCTGGTACACTTAGCTGAATTCTGGTAGAATAAATCATCTACCCTGAAGGGTGGAAGTTCCAGCAGCCATCGAAGCTCTGAGCAGAGCTGAGCCAGGGAAGGGGCTTGCATTTTCACACCCTTGGGTCACACTCCTTTGGGCAGCCTTTGGCCAGAGGAACCAAAATAGCCTGGAGAGGAAGCAGGTGAAATCTAGTTTGTTGTCCTTAGCTTCTAAGATAGGCAATTCAAATGAAGTCCATTAAAAATAAACCAAGAGAGACAGGAGAATCGCTTGAACCCACAAGGCAGAGGTTTCAGTGAGCCAAGATCACACCACTGCACTCCAGCCTGGGCGACAGTGAGACTCCGTCTCAAAAAAAAAAAAATACAAAAACAAATGCCAAGAAACAAAACCACTTTGATGATGATTTTCTCTGTGTTAAATGTCCCACGGAAAAACATACAACACTGAAAAAAAAGAAGAGTCTATTGAAGTTCATGTATCACAATTAATTTGTTTTCTCACTTGAATACGAGCTCTGTGAGAACAGAAACTTTGCTTCTGCTTTTTCCTGCCAATTTCTGGATACTGTTTCTGGCACAGAGTAGGCGCTCCGTAAATATTTATTGACTGACTGACTGAATGAAGCTTACATAAAAGAAAATGATACTTAGTCTTATATTTATAAATCTCAACTTTTATGGAAGTTCTAGGTCAACTAAGAAAATTGGGAGAAAACATCCCAGTGTGTGCCCTGAATAAGACCAGAAGTGATTACTTAGGGGAAGTCAAGATGCTGCCAGAGGGACAAACAACTTCCTCAGTAGGTGCCCTCTTTCTACCTTCCCCCTTTCTTCTCTCCTCCCTTCCTGCTACGGCCATAGCATCAGCAAACAGGATTATCTGAGGATGTATATGAGTAATGTATGCCTTGAGTCCTTAATTTGCAGGGCTCTTCAGCGAATAGGGGTACTCTACCTTGTTCTAGAAAAGCAGCCCTGTTTCTGTACAGCTTGGGCTCTGCGGAGCCAAGAGTGCTAGAATTGGGACCCTGGCCTGGTCACTTGAAATCTGTTGTGCTCTGCTCTGATTCTGACCTCCCCACTGACCTCTTGGACTGTGTCACTGCCACCTTGCTCCCAGAGGTACAGCATTACATGTTCTACCTCACGCGAGCAGCTGGCTAGAGTGAGACTTTATAGTCAGTCTCCCCTAAGTCCCAGCCCTTCCTGGCTGGTTCTATAGCTGCCTAACACCAGAGCAGAGAAGCAAATCCAGAAGTTTGGAATATTTGGAAGGCATGTTTGTTTTGCGGCTATAGTGATAGTGTCTGTATGTAAAGTGTGCAAGGAAAACAGTAGCTGGCAGTAAGTAGGTGGCTATGGTTTGACTATCCAAAGCTTAGCAGGGATTCATATCTGCCTCTGTTCAGGAAATGACATTTCTATCTCAGTCCCACATGGGAGAAAGGCTTAATAGAGGGGGCTGGCTTAGGAGTTCCAAAGAATAGGCCTATAAATGATCTTTTAGTACTGAAATGGAGCAGAAATTGGTGAATTTCCAGATATGCAGATGCAAATTATTATTGTATGTATTCTTGAATATAGCCATATGGTAAATTTAATTTAACCATCCCTGACTAGTATGCAGAGGCAAGCTCATAGATTTCTATTATTTTTTTATTTATAAAGTCATTTTTAACTTATGTGAATTTTTTATTGTCTTGGAAGAATCTCTCTCCATTAACCAAAGAAATTCATTAGTTCTGTTCTAATTCAACTAAATACAAACAAAAAACCCAAAATGAACATAGTACCTATTAATGGCAAGATTTTTTGTACTTTCTAGTATGAAAAGGTATGTGTATCTCTGGAAAATAGAAATTGATGAGTAATCCTATACTGGGGGGTATTACTGATATTTTAGATTCCAGTCTAACACTACAAAGTTAATTCTAGTATTCACTCTTTGCTTATAACTTTTTCTCTGACAATGGGAAACTTGGCTGTGGTGAACTACAATATATATACTATATTTTCAAGCCTAGTATACTTGTGGTTTTATAATATTGCTAACCTTGTGAGAATACAGACTTGTGTCCCGTTAGAATATAGATTTACCAACTAGATAAAGAGTTTGTGTGCAGTTCTTTTTGTCTTATGGTCAAAACACTTTAGCCTTACTATTGAAGATTTTTTAAAATTTCAACTTTTATTTTAGGTTCAGGGGTTTTATGTGCACGTTTATTACACGGGTATATGGTGTGATGCTGAAGTTTGGGGCATGATTGATCTCGCTACCCAGATACTAAGCATAGTAACCAATAGGTAGATTTTTAGCCCTCACCTCCCTCCCTGTCTCTTCCCTTAATAGTCCCCAGTGTCTGTTGTTCCAATTTTTGTGTCCATGTGTATCCAGTATTTAGCTCCCACTTCTAATTGGGGACATGCAGTATTTTATTTTCTGTTCTTGCACTAATTTGCTTAGAATAAAGACCTTCAGCTGCATCCATAGCCTTGCAAAGGACATGATTTTGTTCTTTTTTATGGCTGCGTAGTATTCCATAGTGTGTATGTACTACATTTAAAAAAAATTCATTCTACCATTGATGGACACCTACATTGATTTCATTTCTTTGCTTTATGAATAGTGCTCCAATAAACATACGAGTGCATGTATATTTTTTTTTTGGTAGAGCAATTAATTTTCCTTTGATTACATACCTAGCAATAGGATTGCTGGGTCAAATGGTAGTTCTGTTTTAATTTCTTTGGGAAATTTCCCAGATGCTTTCCACAGTGGTTGAAATAATTTACATTACTACCCACAGTATATGAGCATTCCCTTTTCTCTGCAGTCTCACTAGCATCTATTAATTTTTGACTTTTTAATAGTAGCTATTCTGACTGGTGTGAGATGGTATCTCATTATGGTTTTGATTTGCATTTCTCTAATGATGAGTGATGTTGAACTTTTTTTCATGTTTGGCCATTTGTCTGTCTTCTTTTGAGAAGTGTCTGTTCATGTCTTTTGCCCACTTTTGAATGGGATTATTTGTTTTTGGCCTGTTGATTTAAAACAAGGCTATTTAGGTCAGCTTCTTCCTTTACAATCCTCTTTTGTATGCTTCTGTCATACATTTGTAATACAGTTAGGTTCATTGCTATAGTTTATGTTCCACCCTGGATTCTCCCATAATCCTGGTTGATTTTTAAAATTTTACATACAGCAAAATTTACTTGTTGTGTTGTAGAGTTCTGTGAAGTGTGGCAAATCAGTTTTGTATCCATATCCATAGAACCATATAAAACACTTCCATCGCCTCTCAGATTTTCTCATGCTGCTCTCTTACAGTCAAATTCTCCTCTCCTCTCTAATCCCTGGCAACCATTAATCTGTTTTTCCTTCCCATAGTTTTGGCTTTTCTAGAATGTAGTAAAAATAGAATCCTACAATGTGTAGTCTTTTGTATATGACTTCTTATACTTAGCAAAATGCATTTCTGATTTATTCCTGCTTTTGTGCAAAACAATAGTTTGTTCCTCTATATTGCTGAGTAGTATTCCATTGCATAGATGTACCACAGTTTGTTTAACCATTCATGTGTTGAAGGCTTGGTTTTTGCTGCTTATGAATAACGCTGCTCTAGTTATTTGTGAATAGGTTCTTGTGTGAACATAGGTTTCAATTCACTTGAATAAAATACTAAAAGTAGTATTCCTGGGTCTTATAAGCTATGTTTAATTTTATAAAGAACTGGAAAACTGTTTTCTAAAGTGACTGTCTTGTTTTGTATCTCCACCAGAAACATAAGAGTGTTGCTCCAGTTGTCTCACATATTCACCAGCATGTTGTATTATCAGTTGTTTTATTTTAGCCATTCTAAAAGGTGTATAGTAGTGTCTTATTGTCATTTTAATTTGCACTTCCCTAATGAGCAATGATGCTGAGTATCTTTTCATATGCTTATTTGCTATTTATATATTTTCTTTGGTGCAGTGTCTGCTCAATTTACTCCTCCTTTTTTATTTATTGGATTGTTTTCTTATTTTTGTGATGTAAGGGTTCTGGATACAGCTTCCTTTTCAGATATGTGGTTTAAAATATTTTCTCCTAGTCTCTCTGGCTTATCTTTTCAGTATTTTAATCATGGTTTTCACACAGCAAAAGTTTTAAATTTTGATAAACTATATTTATCAATTTTTCTTTCTATAGATTACAATTTTGGTATTGTATTTAAAAACACTTTGCTAAATTCAAGGTCATGCAGATTAAACAAATGTTTTCTTTTAGAAATCATCTGGTCTTGCAGTTTACATTTAGATCTGTGATACCTCTGAATTATTATTATTATTATTTTTTATTGAGACAGAGTCTCGCTCTGTTGCCCAGGCTGGAGTGCAGTTGTGCAATCTCAGCTCACTGCAGACTCCACCTCCTGGGTTCAAGCGATTCTCTCACCTCAGCTTCCTGAGTAGCTGGCACTAGAGGTGTGTACCACCCATGCCTGGCTACTTTTTGTATTTTTAGTAAAGACAAGGTTTTGCCACGTTGGCCTGGCTCATCTCAAACTCCTGATCTCAAGTAATTCACCCACCTAGGCCTCCCAAATTGCTGGGATTATAGGCGTGAGCCACTGCTTCCCGCCTGAACATTTAAAAAAATATGTGTGTTCAATTGTCCCAGTACAATTTGATGAAAATACTATCGTTTCTCCATTGAATTGCCTTTGTCACTTTGTCAAAAATCAGTTGCCTTTGACTAAGGCAACTGATTTTATTCTTTTATTTTAACATATTTTGTAAATGTGTTTATAGCTATAGGCTCTGTACTGTTTCATTGTTCCAGATTATATGCCATTTCACTGGAATTATACTAATTATTGTAGCTTTATTGTGTTGAAATTGAACAGTATTGGTCCATTTCAAAACTTTCTTCTTCTTTTTGAGAATTGACTATTCCTATTTTCCTTTTCACACAAATTTTATAATCAATTTGACCATATATATAAATAAAGCTTCCTGAGATTTTGATTAAAATTGTGTTATATCTATAGATCAAATTAGGAAAAACTAAAATATTAAAAATATTGAGTCTTCTAATCTATAAACATTGTATATTTCTCCATTAATTTAGGACTTATTTTATTTCTTTCTTTAGGCTTTTATTGTTGTTAGCATACAGACATATTATGTTAGATTTACACATAAATATTTCAATTTTTGGTGCTATTATGAATGATGTTTGTTTCTAAAATTTCAAATTCTAGTTCATTGCTAGTGTATGGGAATACAGTTAATTTTTGTATTCTATAATTTTGCCAACCTCACCTATTAGTTGTAAGAGCTTTTTTGTTGGTGCTTTGAGATTTCTTTTTTTCACAGAGATGATAATCTCTGTATTTTTTGTAGGTAATAATCATGTCATCTATAAATAGAGACAGTTTTATTTCTTTTATTCCTATCTTTGTGCCATTTTTTCCCATATTGAATAGAAGTAGTGAGAAAGAACATATTTTTCTTGCTTTTGATCTTGGCGGGAAAGCATTTAGTCTCTTACTGTTAAGTATTACTTCTAGGTTTGGGTTTTTTTTTTTTTTTTCTGTTTATTAGGTTAAGAAATTTTCCTTCTAGTTTACTAAGAGTTTTATTTTTAAATCATGAAAAATGTTGAGTTTTGTAATTTTTTTTTTGCATCTATTAGATGGTATGGTTTTTCTTCTTTAGTCTGTTAACATGGTCAATTACATTGATTGATATTTGAATATCGAACCAGCCTTACATTTCTGGGATGAACCCACTGATTGTGATGTATTATCTTTTTAATGTATTGCTGGACTTAATTTGCTAATATTTTGTTGATAAGTTTTATATTTATGTTCATGAGGACTCTGATCTTTAGTTTTCTTGCAAAATCTTTGTCAGGTTTTGGTATTAGTATAATTCTATTTTATTTGAAGAAATGAATTCCACACAAGTAGACTAGGAACCCTTTGTGCTTGTGAATTGTGAGGGAATAAAATGGTAAATAATAGTGTGATACTATAGATAGTCTACCTTTTTGACTGAGATGAAATTATAGGTCTCTTGATCTCTGTTCATCTTTCTCTACCTCTTGGTGCAGTGGATGCTTTTTTCTCCTCCATAAGCGGCTTGGTACCTACAGTGCCAGCACCAGTGCAGGTATATATTTTGTTGCTAAAGCTGTGCCAGCCTTCTGCAAAGGGCACAGTTTGATAATTTCAGCAAACTCAGACCCAATTTGCATAGAATTTTGCATGCATGTTAGCCAGTTGGAAGAAATGAAAAATAAGTATTTGGAACTGGCACAAAGTTCAGTGAACTTTTCCCTCGAAATTATCAGCATGCTTCTATTATACACAGAACAATAGAAAAGTCCTCATTAAACTAATAGAACAGAAGCATATTCCCACTACTTGCATTCCAGGCTCATAACCTAGTTCATGAATTGCCCTTCTTTTAATCTCTTTTGGAGGAAAAATAGAAGGAAATAAGTAAGTTGTATAATAATACAACTTTGTTCTGGGGTTGAAGATCATTACTTTGTTTATCAATCTATTAAATGTAATTATTTAAATATAAATACAATGAGCATTAGTTGAGGGGGGTTTCTTTATTCACCATTTATTGTGATTTCCCCCAAAATAATTATGTTTCCTTTCCCTTTCTCTTATAGATGGGGGAAATTCAGCCACCCTAAGGAAATGAAATAAAATTACTGTACAAAGACTAAATTTTTATGCAAATGCAATATTTAAGGTGGTTATTATTCTAATTGTTAAAAAAAAATTTAATTTCCCCACAAAGGGTTTAAGTCAGTGTAGAAAACCTATTTGTCAGGGGTCAGACTGGTGAAATGTATTGCCCAAGTGAACTCCAATGATATATATCCTCAAGTGCATGCAGCCATTCTCCCAGGACTTCTCTCCATCTTGTTTTCTTCATACTTGTTTTTCAACATTCTTCTTTGTTTTTATTATGTTTCTCTATCTTCATCTCTTTTTTGTCTGTTAAGTGGTATGGAGAATTCAGGGCTAAGTGTTAAATCCAAGATGATGTCATTTTCTTGCAGACACAACTTACCTTTACCACTTGGAACGGGTGAGAGATTGACTTAATGGGGTGAATGAGAGAGTAAGAGGAAGTTGGGCCACTAGCATCTTTTCAGTCCTGTTGACTTCAATTCTGAACAGATGGAAGTTCTAGCAAAACTATTTAAGATGTAATCTTGACATGTTTATGAATATTGTCACAACTTAGACGTCTGGAAAGACAGAAATTTTTTGTGGAGGAGGTAAGCAAGAAAGGTCACTAAAGGGTAGGCTATTCTGAATACATGTTATTTATAAAGTAGATTTTTTTAAACTTAGAAATGACTATAGAATTTTGCATGGCAAGTTAAATATTTTTTGTGCTCATCTTAAAGGAAGAGATATGGGCTAACAACATATACAGCTTCTGGGCTGAAGTATCCTTTCCTCTCTTATTTGGCATTATCCATGTTTTTCAGAGAGAGAGAGAGATAGAGAAAGAAAGTATGTACAAAATAAAAAATGGCAAATACATGTCTTTAAACAAAAATCATTAATTTGTTATCAGGGAAAATGAGAGAAAGGAAGAGGCTGAGCATATCTTGGATTTTTGACCTAAGTAAGAGGAATAAGCTGGGGAGTATAGGTCAAGCTAGCAAGCTAGATGTCCTGTATTAGCACTTAAACTGGGGTCTTTATTTAACACCAACACCCTCCCGCTTCCCCATGTCTTGATTTCCTCCAGTGTAAAGTCAGGATAATGTGTAGCACTTGGCCATGTAAAGTGCCTGTATCGGTGACTGACAAATTGTTAATTATTATTATTATAATCTCTGGGACCAGATAAGGAGAAGATCAAGGTCACTTGAAACTGACAGGAAATATGAGATCAGGATTTAAAGAACAAAGAAATGACTTTCTAGCTTTGGGGATTAAGATACAGTGAGGTGGAGAATGCAAGACTGAGCTCTTTCTGTTGGAATCCTTCTGAGTTTTTGATAAAAGGTTGAAGGTGTGAAGAAAAATAAAACTGGAACTGATCATATGTCCATCCCCAGGAGACACTAAAGAATATCACTGGGTATTGAAATATGTCCAGTGATAATTCTGCTATCCTTAGAATAGAATGCCCAGGAAAGTCCAAGGGCAAAGGAGACAGCAAGCACAAATGAAGATTATTCTGAAGATATCTGTTGTGTTTGCTTTAACATCAATACTATGGTATCTACATCAACACAATTTTTGGGCCATATGTCTCTGTATCTCTGGATGTATGCATGCATATTTATTTAGACAAACTTCTATGCAGTCATATGCACAAATCTTAAGAGTACACAGGATATATTTCTACAAATATGTACACCCACGTCACTATTACCCAGAGTAGGATATACATTTCTAGCACCTCAACACCCTTTGCACCCACTTCTGGTCATTACCCTCTCCAAAGGTAGATAAACACTATTTAATCATCAGAGATTAGCTTCATGCAGTAATAGGTGTGAATAGAATGGTTTTCTCCCTAACACGTGAGTGTTGAGAAAGTAAAACTTCAGCAAGACACAAAAATGTTTAACTTAGGAAAAAAAAAAGGTGAGATCTTTGATTATATGATCTTTATCAACAAATCCATTATCACTCCTTAATACAAAGTGGATGCTAATTCATGAGGCTTATTCATTTCTTACCACACATGTGAAAACATTTTTCCACTTGTGTGAGTCAGAACTCTTAGTTGCAAGCAACAGAACTCTGATTTAAGCAAAAGATAAGGTAATTGGGAGATGGCTGGAAACCAAGCTCAGAAAAGAGATAGGAACAACAGAAGGTCACAGGACCCACAGTCAAAGCCTTGTCCTGTTCCAGGTAGAGTCTGGCTCTGGTGCTGTTGCTGCACGAATTGTGCTGCTGACTCAATTGTGATTGCCCCTGCTACTACCATGAATAAGCTTTAAGGACCCAGGGACTTTGTGTCACTCACTGCAAATTCAAAACCTATCAGGAGACACAAGAGTTGAGCCTAGGTCATATGACTACTAAGGACCAAGAGAGGAAATGTCCACTTCCGTATTAAAAGGTAGGGTCTCTTCTGCCACTGAAACTCACACAATGGGTGATTCTCTAAAAATAGGAAGGAGGTTTGGATGCTGTTCAGTCAAAAAAAGAAAACCAAAACAACCCAAAAGGCAAATGTCTACAATACCATAAAGTTTATTTTATTAATGTTATTTAATTATTGCTATTTTAATCTTATTTCAAAGCCATTATTTACTACAAAAATAGAAGTTATCTATAGCTCGTAGCACATCCAAAGTGTGTTGGATAGAAGATGCCAGGTACCTGCAGAACAAAGTGCTATCTTGATATGCTGTTCACTTGCATATTTAACCATTCATGGAACTCCTAACAGTGGTCTCAGGAGTAGTGCATTGAATTTTCAAATAAAATTATTTTGATGTCATTTCTGTGCATCTGGCTTTGCAAAGAAGTCTTGCCTGCAACTGAGAGGTGACATATGCTAATCAGAGTTCTTCCATGCTAATCAGAGTAGCTTATATGGGTATCAGCTACTTTCATTCAGTTCAGCTGGTGCTCAAAGATGAGGGGTTATCAGTTTAATTTGTTACAAAAGGAAGGGAGGATAATCTCTTCTGATTAAAATTACAGGTTTCTTTTGGAATGAAGACCAGTGTGAATTTAATTTACTTGTCCTTAAGAAGTTAAAACCTAACTAGGGAAGACTTATTTTTTTTTTTTTAATGAGAAGCTGTAATGCACCAGGTACTTTTATTTCCTAAATTAATGTTGTCACCTAACCATACATGACTCTGTTAGCTGAGAATTATTGATGACAAATCTTGAGAATCAGATCAAAATTCTGTGTAGCGTCCATTCCAGCATGCAGGATTTGGAATGTTGAGGGCCTATTTGGAGATATTCTATTCTTTTTTTTCAGGATATTTGTTTCTATTAATAGTAGGTTTGTGTACCTATTACATAACCTGTTACGGCCTGGATTTTCCTTATGTTTGTTTTGACTGGAGTCAATTTGGAGGAAGATAATGCTTATTGCTAGTGTAACCAGTTGTCCTATTCAGGTAGTGGTGTCCCATCCAACCAGTGTTTGCAGGATGACTCTGTGGCCCTAGGAGCATCCTCAGTGTAGGGAGAGTCTGAGCACCTGAGCTCAGGCTGGTGTTTGTTTCAGTTTGCTTTGTTATGGACATACCACTTACGTCATACCTAGCCAGCCCCAGCTACCACAGGCTCTTAGTTACCTTCTTCAGACTTTTTCAGAGTGCATGTTTTTTAGCATTGTCCATAGTAATATCAGTGTTCAATGATAAAGGTAATTTAAAGGATTATTTGATGGCTTGGAGAAAATGTCTGTTCCAGCTAAATGAATTTTATTTAAAAATATTTAGTTCAAATAGGAAAAGAAACTGAATTCTGAGGATTTGTGAATATTATAAAGTCCATGTTTAGCACATAAGTCTTGTTACTAAGAGATGCTCCATGCCTCCTGTGCTCGGAATTTCTACTGGTTTCCCAGTATAAAAAGGATACTGCTATTTTTAGATGTAACCTGTTAATATCCTTGAAGTGTATTCTTTATTTGAATCATTGTTTTTGGTGACCTTAGACAATTTCTTGAGACAGAGGATCCAGAATGAATTTTTTAGAATCCAGGCAAATCCTTAGCTAGTTCAGGTTGATTAACAGGATGGGACTCCATAATTCCACAGTGATAGTTTGTAGCTATGCTCAACTTTGTAAATGCAGGCCAGTTGCTACTTTAACAAAATAAATTATTTAGTATACTGGCTTTGCTCCCATTGTAGACTCAAGCCTAAGGCCTATTTGGCCCCTCTTCCTCCTCTCCGTTCCATATCTCCTGACTGTCTTCCTGGGAATCTGCTTATTAAATAGTTCATGTCAGTTGGATGGTTAAAGTCCTTTATTTCTCTCTTGTCTTTAACTTTGTCTCCTTCACATTGTGGCCAATCTCCCCATTCTCTTCCCTGTAGCTGTCACTAGTCCTTCTGGGAAATCTCTTTATATAATATCAATATGATATTTGGAAAAACTGTAATGATTACAATAACTTAGGTTTCAGGCAGTATAACGACACCACCAATAATAATAATGTAGAAAGTGGTTGTGTTCTTTTTTGCTGAAAGTTCATCCTTTGTTACTACTTTTATTTATTCAATAAAAAGTTAAAGTGCCAAGTACCTGTCAGGTATTGTGATAGGTGGTAGAAATACAAGAAGAAGAGAGCTCATGGATAAGGCAGAAGAAAGGCAAGTCATGATGATAGTGTGTAAGCCTTTGAAAGAGTGTCGTATGTAAGTTTATTATTGTATCAATCAGAGCAATAATGAACTGTTGCTGCTGGTCACAGAAATGATGCTATTACACTGAAAATAGTATTTATCAATATGGAATTTGTCTTTTTTGAGATGGAGTTTTACTCTGTCACCCAGGCTGGAGTGCAGTGGTGCCATCTCGGCTCACTGCAATCTCTGCCTCTTGAGTACAAGTGATTCTCCTGCCTCAGCCTCCTGAGTAGCTGGGATTACAGGCACAGGCCACCATGCCCAGCT
Source organism: Cheracebus regulus (assembly GCA_963574635.1). Taxonomy (NCBI): domain Eukaryota; kingdom Metazoa; phylum Chordata; class Mammalia; order Primates; family Pitheciidae; genus Cheracebus; species Cheracebus regulus. Next base: position 49,884 of record CAUYQU010047708.1, on the reverse strand, counting down.
AATTTTTGTATTTTTAGTAGAGATGGGGTTTCACTATGTTGGCCAGGGTGATCTCAAATTCCTGACCTCAAGGGATCCACCTACCTCGACCTCCCAAAGTGTTGAGATTACAGGCATGAGCCACCATGCCTGGCTGGAATTTGTCCGTTATATGTATACTAGTTAACAGGATTGTAGACCTCCTAAAGTTATACTCAAGTATGAGGAAGAAATGTAGTTTCTTCAGGTCTTTCTGAGAACCAATTGATCCTCCTGATCCCCTGTTTGCTGGGTAGCAGGAGATGATAAAATGAGTCTGCTGTAGTGTATGTAATCTGATGCAATGATCTAAACAATTTGTTTAGGTCTTGCATGCTCATTTATTTAGATAAAATACTCAGCCTCCTAGATGACTTCCTACTCTGCTCCTTTCTAGGATGGTTTCTGAATGTATGGGGAAGGGGCATGTTGGAGGTCAGGGATTCCTTGGCTTCATGCAGTCCTCAGGGACTCATTCATCTTTGGGTGTCTGCTTGCATCTGTGTCTACAGCTGTAGACTGTAGGTTGGTCTCTTGCAACCATGTCTGGGCCCAGGTGTGTACCTGAGCTGAACTTGACTCCATTGCCTCTTAGTTCTTGCTGATGCACTTCGGACCCCTCCAAATCTCTGTCACATTCTCCACCCAGCCCATGGCCTAGGATGTCACCCTTGTAATCGCTCTACTCCTAAGGTACATCTTTCTTCTCACCAGGCTGAGCCTGCTGCCACTCAACTCACTACTATCTTCAGACTCCCCAGGGGTGCACAGGAACTTCTGGTCCCATCCACACCGCACTAGAACTGAAGCTGGCTAGGGAAAGCTAAACATTATCCTTCCCTTACCCAGCCACTCAGCATTGCTGTGTTTACTGTGCTCTGCCCATCTCCTGGGTTGATGCAAGAACAGCTTCCCCGAGTCGGATGCCACTCACTCAGATGTGTGTCATAACTTATCTGGTAACAATTTCCTTCTCTGGGGCCAAAACCCAGAAAAGGCGATCAAGACTCAGCTGTTTTACTTCCTGCCTTTCCTTGTAAATCCCCAGTCCCAGAAGTGAGTGATTGTTGGGCTTTCCCCTTCTTTCCTTCTCCCATCCTAAGGCAGCCATCTTCATCCCTAGCATTAATAAGAAGCTTTGTCTTCTATAAAAGAGACCATGACCTGAATTTTTCAAACTCTGTTCTTGTTAAGGCCTGCATTTCTAGCCCATTGTCTTGCTGGAAAGTCATACTTGGGATCTTATAAACTGACATTTCTCTTTTCCTTTCTGCTATGCTAAAATGTTTCTTCTTCTCAGTTCTAGCCTCAAGAGTCCCAAGGCAGGTGGATGTTTCAGGCTGACAAAGGAAAGCTCCCATATACAAAATGAGAGAAAAAAATATGCATGTCATGATTTTTGAAATTTGTTATAGTAGATGTCAGTGATTCATAAATAATCCCTTCTGTACAAGTTTGAAAATATGTACATAGCACTCAAGTATATAAATACGTCCAAGGTGAATGCTGGCAATTCCACAGCAGGTATGTGTTCCTAGAGGCAAGCCCTCAGTTATGCCACTGTAATGGATTATTAGTATAATCAAGGCAAGGCAGTTTACATTCTTACACTGGGATTTTATTTCTAACTAATTACTGGATATGACAAGTTGACAAATGTCATTAAAGGAAAGCTACCAAATACCATGCAATGAAGAAAAACTACAAAATGAGCAGGCACAGATTCTAATATTAATCCTGCTTGTTGCTTCAGAGGCAAATAGTAAAAATAAAAAATGAATTCCTATAAAATACAAGTGAGTTAACGTATATTAAGCTTCTTCAACTATGGTAATTTTCCTAAAAAACATTAGATATAAATATTTAAAATAACATAGATACATATTTCCAGTTTTGCCATTTTAGATTGCAGAGATTAATAATTATTGTGTTTTAAGATGAGAAGGGTCAAATGACTCCATGAATAGACATGACAGGTGGTCCCTGGAGGAAGCACGGTCTTTCTCTTTAAATGCATAAATGACAGAACCTTGGAAAACTAAGGGACAGTTGAAAAAGAAGAAAAAGGAAGGGAAAATGGTAGTTCGAAGGCAGGTAAGTGTAGAATTTCTAGAAGGGAGTAGTCATCAAAAAAAGCAGGCAGAGAGAGGTCAGGAGAGTGGACTCAGCCTCTAAAACCTCAGTCGGGGGCTTTGGGGACATCTGTTAGCTTCTTCCTTCAACCTTTTCACTTTCACCATCTTCTTGAGTCACTGCTCACATGAACCCTCTATTGAAACCCTTGAGAAGTAAAGTAAAAGCATTACGTACTTAGATCCTGTTGAATGTGCAAAGAGGGAAACATCTGGACTCTCTATAGTGCCTGTGGTTTGGGCTACTGGTCAGCGACTTTAGGTATATTTCCCCCTTAGAAGTTGCCACTGCTGTAATTACTGTTGAAGCCTCTGTTTAAAATGAACCTGAAATTGGCTTATTAGGCTAGCTGCTTTTTTTTTTTTTTTTTCAAAGTCGGAGTCTCACTCTGTCTCCCAGGCTGGAGTGCAGTGGTACAATCATAGCTCACTGCAACCTGGACCTCCTGGGATCAAGGGATTCTCCCACCCTGGCCTCCCAAGTAGCTGGAATTACAGATATGAGTCACATGCCCAGCCCTAGACTAGCTGCTTTTGATTTAGAATTCCCCTAGAGGTTTTATTTATTTTCAAAATTAATGGTATCCTTGATTTTTGACCATATAACTAATAGTTGTCAGTCCTGTGCCCTTTGCATGGGAACTGTTTAGGAATCTTGTTCCCATCTGTCGGTTTTCCCTTTGTTAGAGATGCTCTTGGTATAAAGGGCTTAGCAGCAGTTTTGTCATGAGCTCAGTGTTGGCCCCACCCTAACCTGGAAATTTCTCTGCAGGTTTAGGCACACAGTATCTAATGAGTATATCTGGGAGCCTGTCAATTATGATCTTTTGCTGTTATTCAGTGGTAACTGAAAAATAATTAAGCAATAGCACACAGATATAACTGACACATGTTGCTTAGAGATAGAAAAGCTTGCTGTTATGCTAAACTACTTAATAGACTAAGCAAAAAGATTCATTGTGAATATGTAACAATAGCTTCTCAGAATGAAGGGAGAGTGGGAAAGATAATTAATATTCTTGAACATCCATAACATGTCAGACACTGTGCTGGCTGTTTCTTCAACCTTTTATTTAATTCCCATTGCTTACCCAGTGTGCTAAGTATGATTTCCCCTTTCTAAAATTCAGAGAGATTATAAATGCTGTGTCCAAAGCTGCACAGCTATTTACGAGATGTCTTGGGACTACCAGAGTGTAAGGACTCAATAAATGTTTGTGCTATGAATGAATGGAATGAATGAAATGGCTTGCAGCCCAGGCAAGTTTTCACATTACCATTTGTCCCTCATCTCACCATGTGTTTCAAAACATATAATGCTTTGTTTATCTTTTAGGAAGACCCACTTTTCTTTCAATAGGACATGAAAATAATGGGTGTGGATGTTCTTACTTTTATTTATTGTTAGACATTTTGTTCCTGATTTAAACGTGAAAGTATGATTCCTATGAGAGTTTAATCTCCAGAAAAGCCCTGATGAGAAACAGGCAGATAGATATCTATTTTATGAGAAATCCTTATTCATTTGGAATTTCAGAGGCAATGAAGATGAAAAAGGTGAATGCATATGTATCTCTGTATCCATATATATTAACAAATAAGGCTAATCATGTTTTAAAATAGCCATTTTTTTGTGATCTGTTTTAATGAACAGATTAGTATAGTACTGTAGTTTTTCTTTTTTAATTTAGACAGTCATATTGAGGCCTCAAATATAATTTAATATCTTAATTAGCCAAAGCATTCTCTTTCAAGAACATTAGCTTGCTAGTCATCCTTTCTTGTGCAACGTGAAGATATATTTTAGTCCATATTCTAATTTAATAAAGTTTTACATTATTTTCAAAGTGTCTCTGAAGGAGATTAATGTAATTGTGGTTAGTAATTATTCCTCTCCCTGTTCTAGGTCACTCTCCTCTCTTATCTTCTCCATAGAAAATGGGTATCACTGTTTTCCATTTGTAGGAAAATAATGTTTTTTAAGAAAAACAATTTCTTGCTTAATGAAATCGGTTTCACATCTTTGGTCTAATTATGCTGTTTTAATTTTCAACAAAGATCAATTAAGGTTTATTTGTATGCTCTTCTAAATGAAGGAAGAAGAAAAGAACAAAAAACGAGTTCTCCCATTAAGCTCAAGAGGAAGTTTCTTGTTCTCAAATCCATTTAAGAGGATAAGCCATTCTAAATCTCCTCTGTCACCTCTCAGACATATTTTTTTCTAATATCACAAAGGCGTGGAGGGCATTCTAAGCCCTAAATTGAGCAAAAAAAATTTGGCCTGGTGACTATTTAGCCATGCATTAATTGATCTAGGGATGATTCTAGCATGAACAGGAATAAAATTAAAAGTATTCAACTACACCTAAATCTATTCTCTGGAGTGGATTCTGGGGTTTGCATTTGGGGGTGGCGGTTCTTAAAAGTATCAGGCTAGAAAATGTCATCTTCTGTCTCAGTTCCCTTTTCCCTCAAGCTTCTTGGAATTCCTTGGTAGTGTCTAGTGGCCCATAGAGGTACTTGTGCTAGGGTCTGCAGGGGCATCCCAGGCAGGCCTGAACACCCTGAACCTTATTTCATCCATGTACCTCTGTTAAAAATTCTCATTCCTGTATTAAAAAGTCATGGAAATTAGATAAAAGATTGATGAAACAGCTAGCACAGTGTCTGGTTTATCATGGATGTTCAAGCAAAATTCTCATAACTCCATTTAAAATTCTCTATTAAAAATTAAGAATTATATGCCTACTAAATAATTACATAATCTTAAAAATTAACCTCTTTTTCTCCCTTAGGAAATATAGATACATTTTGGAGAAAGAATTGCCCAGAATCTAATCTGGACATGGATAGAGTTTCAGTTCCAAATGCATGATTCTTTTAAAAAAGGCAGATACTATATGTAGTTTGAACGTGTGCATAGTAAAATTCACCCTTTTTAGTATACAGTTCTGTTAGCAAATACACACAGTCCTGCAACCAAATATACAACATTAGCATCACCCCAAAATTCCCTGTGCTGCCTCTTTGTTGTAGCCAGTGCTTTCTCTAACCTCAGTCCCTGTTGACTACTGTTCTTTTTCCTATAGCTGTAAAAGATAACATTTCCAAGATGTCATATCATTAGAATCCTATGTTATGTAGCCATTCAAGTCTGACTTTTACCATTCAGCATAATTCATTTGAGATTCATCCACTAGTTTCATGTTTTAATAGTTTGTTCCTTTGTATTTCTTAGTAGTATTACATTGTGTGGATGTAACACAGCTTATTCACTGAAGAATATTTGAGATGTTTCTAGTTTTTGGTGATGACAAATAGAGTTGCTATAACCACTCATACAAAGGTTTTGTGTGCATGTAAGTTTATACAACACCTTGATAAATATGTAGGAGTGGAATTTCTAGGTCATATTGTAAGTTTATATTTATCAAAGGGAGATTGTTAAATGTATTTCAGATTTTATTGCTTTTCTTCTAATTATAAAAGTGATGCATGTTTGTTGTAGAAAACTTTAAAAATATTTTTAAAGTACCAAGAAGGTTAAAAAAACCCCTTAATTCCATATGTATTTCATTTTCATGTGGGTATGTTCGTAATCTATTTACCAAGTGTTTTGTGTCCTATTTTTTTCTGTATCTAAATATTTTCTGTATCATTAAATATTAAATAACTTTTCATAATACCCAAGAAGTACATTTAATGATAGGAGTATCATAAACCATAGCAGACTGATAGAGGAGATAATTTGTACAGAGGAACTCAGAATCCTTGTTTGTGTTTGTTTAAACATGCCTTCTTATATTTGCTTAGCCCTCTATTATATGAATTCATTTAGGAACAGTTAGAACTAATACAGCCAATTACCTTGTATAGATGTGCCCTTTAGGTTTGAGGTTTATAGGAAGTAATAGAATGTTGGTCCACTGGATATTATTTTTTCCCTGGGATAATCTCAATACCTCTTAACCGTTATTTAAATGGTGACTATAAGAATATTATTATCCTTTGCATTTATAAAATAATTTATACTAATCTTCTTAAATGAAATTAAGATTAGGGACTATCATGTTAAATAACCAGCTAATCATTAAAGATCTTTTTTATTTTATTTTTTTAATGCTACCTGCATTAGTGATTCAAGTGAGGTCTCTATTTTGAGAGAATCAGTAAGTTGGCTGTTTTTGTTAGTATTTGGGAAAGCTAGGGATATGCCTGAGGTGTGATGTAATTCATTCACATGCCTGATTTGTAAAGCAGGGTGTATCTTCCTGATTTTCTGAAGAATAGGCTCACAATATTTGGGTGGACAATGAGGAAGAGTAGAAAAAGGGTCTGAGAAGAATTTAAAGACTTGGCTACTATTTTGGATTTCTGGAAATGTTTTCTTTACCTAAGTATCAACTCCTTTATTCTTTCAGGGCTCAACTGCAAGACCTACATTTCTGAATTAAGACAGCATTAACAATAAAATATCTGTCCGGGTCAGCTGTTAAACTAGCAATCAAGGTGACTGACTTGGGCAGTATGAAACTTGTACAGTTTCCCCCTCAGTGTTGAGTGGTTTTAATCTAAATTTTCCCTATTGGCTTGAGTTTGGTTGTAAAGACCATATCCCTAAAAGTTTAAACCAGGGAGAAAGTGTGCGTGCATGTGTGTGTCCATGTGTGCACAAATACCGGACAGTGAAAAGCTCGCTGCCAGCCCAGAACAGAGTGGGGTTCAGTCTTGAGAATGATGAGGAAGTCCTTTGGAACTTCTGGGGGCTCTGCACTCCCTGCCTGCCAGGTATGACTAGCCAAACTGTAAACAAAATCCAAGTTACATAGATACAACTTTGCTGTCTTGTTTACTGACATGTTTATCTAAAACCAAGCTGTAGCAGTTACAAAAATTAATTTATTTTCAAAGCGTTGATTTAGAGCTTAGCTTTGGTTTTATTTTTGGTAGGGAAGCCTTTAAAGAGAATCTAAAATAAGCTAGCCAGCTAACTAAGATATAGGGAGTTTTAATGGAAAATTGACTGGTCCACTAGTAGGTAAATTAGTTCAGTGCAGGAATGTATTAATATAGTATATGATCAATTTACTAAGCACAGTGTAAGTTGCTAGGAATAAGGCCAGCCAGAATTCTGTGCTAAGCAGCGTTTCAGGGTGGCTTTGTATTTTGACATATCCTATCCTTACTAAAGAAATGAGAGAACATGTTTTATTTAATTTGTATTTTGCTACTTTTTGTGTGAACTAGGCATTTTTAAGCACTTAATGTTGTCACCAGCCTTTTAAAGCTATCGTTTGTTCCTGCTGCCCAACTGTAGTTTCCCTTCAGTATTGAGTGGTTTTTCATCTAAACACATTAAGTTTCTGTCTTGTTCCTTTTGCAGAGATAGAAAGCTGGGTCTGAAAATAAAAGCAGAGCTTTTCAGTTTTTGTACTTAGAAAAGAAACTATGTAAACTAGACTTCTAATGGTTTTTCTGTTTTGAATGACACTGGCATTTAGAGATTGGAAGGTTTTAAAATTCATTGCTTAATATTTTTTCTCTGCAAATATTTTCCTTTATTACCTGTCCTCATGTCAGTTTTCTTCCTGTCATGATCATTACAGCACCCATTTTGGTACCCAGGTGAATTGGTATAATTGGAGCAGGAGAAAATCAGATTAGACATCAGGAAGAACTTTCTGAAAAGCCAGGATTGTGAGAATACTAAGAAGATGGGCTAGTCTCTTCTTGGAAACATATAAAGAAATATTTAAAAAGTTATCTTCTTGGGTAGTTTGTCTCCTTGCTTAGACCTAGAGGGAATGTGTGAAACAATCTTTTGTGACCACTTTCACTTTATGTTTTTGTGATTCTCTGAATATCAGCATGACGGAAAAGCCCTACGTGTCCGGTGTAAGTTTAAATGATTTTTATCGCGGAACCTTATGTGTAGCGATTCCTTCTTATGACAGGAATAGATGGCCTTCTACTCTCCTTAAGCTCTTCTAATGGTGACAAGAAACTCACTTTCCTGGATAAGGAAGAGTCCATATTTGGACAGTCCTACTTACTACAAAATAATTTTTAACTGCGGCCTAAAATCTGCTTCTGGTCATTCTCTCCACTCGTTCTTGCTTCTGTCCCGCTGAGGCATTCTGAGTCACTCTGTTTTTTTCTTGGACATCATCCTTCAAGACTTTGAGAACAGCTGTCGTATCCTCTCACGAAGTGTCCTCTTTGCCAGAGTAAGCCCCTGATTTCAACAGCCTGTCTTCTCATACTGTGGCCCTCAACATCCAGTAGATGCAGTGCCTCTAATTGAACAGAATCCCTCCGCAGGCTCTGCCCAGTGCAGAGGATCATGCAGTCATCACCTTCCCTGTTCTGCCCACTGTCCTTCAAAGTCTCAGGTAGTCCGAGTTCATTTTGGATGGCCGGGTCACACAGTTGACCCATCCTGAGCAGCAGCTGTCTGAAATCTCTAGGTCCTTTCCACGTCAGTGCTGTTTATCTCGTCCTCTTGTATCCTCTGTGGTGCTGGTGAGTTCTCTTTAACTTAAGGACAGCATTTTCATTGTTATTTGACAAAGTCCATCTTGTTAGCGTTGGCCCTGTTGAGATCTTTTTGACACTTGATGTATCCTGACTGACTCTTCCAACTTTGCTCCTACGATTGGTAAATTTGTTAATGATATTGATGCTGTCGCTGTAGCTGTAAGTAAACACGTAGAACAAAATAGAGCACTGCTTAATTTGTGGAAAGCCCTCTTATTATTATTATTATTTTTTGAGATGGAGTTTTAGCTCTTGTTGCCCAGGATGATGGAGTGCAATGGCACAATCTCGGCTCACCGCAACCTCCGCCTCCCAGGTCAAAGTAATTCTCCTGCCTTAGCCTCCCAAGTAGCTTGGATTACAGGCATGCCCCACCACATCCAGCTAATTTTGTATTTTTAGTAGAGATGGGATTTCTCCATATTGGTCAGGCTAGTCTCGAATTCCTGACCTCAGGTGAACCGCTCTCCTCGGCCTCCCAAAGTGCTGGGATTACAGGTGTGAGCCACCGTGCCCAGCCCCTCTTATTCTTAAAATAATAATTTCTTTGTTTTATCCCAATAAAGAAATGGTCAGGCTAGTGGCTGATTAAAAATCATGGGTCACAACTGGTGGCTTCCCTTTGTTGTGCCACTACAGACCTTCACTCAACTCCTAAGCCTTGCAGGTCTGAAAACTCAAGTTTTCTTTCAAGTCAGATGTGCTATCTAAATCTAGTATTGGAAATTGCTTTGTAAAAAGGGTTTGAATTATGAAAGATTGGAATCATAGAGAACAGTATAGAAAGTAATATAACAAAGCCTTCTTTCAACTTATCACCTATAGTTAAGACAAGTTGAAAGATTAATGTTTTTCCTTCGTATCCAGAAAGCCAAAGAATGTCATCAGCCACAGAGAGCTGTTGTTGCACCCTGTACTAAACACACAGTACTGAATGTTCTGGCCAAAGAGAAGAAGTTTCTCATTGGAGAACTCTGATGAGATCAGCCAGTGAGAGTGCTGCCAAACGACTCTGGTTTGAGCGTGTCCTGCAAATCATGTTGCTTTCTGTGGCTGCTCTTTCCATCATTTTTCTTGTGTTCCAAAGGATTAGTTTTGATGCAGGATAGTTGACCAAGAAACTTGCCCCAAGAAACAAAGGAAGAGTATAGTGCCTGGCATTAAGATGTGAGTTTTATAGCAGTTCAAGGGACAATCAAGAAAATAAATAATAAAAGCAGAAAATGGCAGAAAGCCCTGGTTATGATGAAGGGCTCAAAAATATCACTGCATTCTGAAGGGACTGACCCACAGTTGTATATACCTAGAGGTACATCTTGACTTCAAGGGATTTAAAGAACCTGTAAGGATTGCCAGTATGGGTAGCTATACCTCTATGAGGATTGGGCTGTGAGAGCTTAAAAGACTACCTGACTCAGCCTCCTAACAAGCTGTGTGATCTTAGGCAAGTTATTTAAGTGTTCTCTGCCTCAGTTTCCTCATTTGTCAAGTGACGATGATAATAGATACCTACCTTAAGGGACTGTTGTGGGATTAAACTGAAAGCTTAATCAGTTTAAGCTTTAACTGAAAGCGGTTAGAACTGAGCTTGACAGGTTGGTTAAGTGATGATATGTGTTGCTCTAATCAGGAGGATGACCACATGTAGTGCTGATTTTATTTTTAAGAATATATCCTCTGGGCTAAAGGAATGCTGCTTTAGGTGGAGCGGCAGAGTCCACTCTATCTCCTGTCAAGAAGAGTGAAACATTCATATCTGCTGGCTGGATCTTTTTGTCCTGAGAACAGTGCTAAATAAATATTGACCAATTCTCATTCTCTAGATTTTCTATTTCTGAAAGTCATTTAGACAGCCATCCTTTTGTTTATATTCTTCATTAGAATATCTCCCTTTATTTCAATACACAGCATGTATTAGATTTCTCAAGTCATTGATCACATTTCAGGTGGGTGGCTGCTTTTGATATTATGGAGGCAGATACTTTTCTTTCCTTGATAAGGTATGTAGTAAGTAGCTAATTTTATTCAAATTGTATAGACTATTTTTGTTAGTCTTAGAGAGAATGACTTCTCAAGTTGTGAGTTTGTCTTTTGGGGGCCTTTAAATACCTATGAACCAGTTACACACTAGCTACTGTTTTAATCTTGAAATAAGAGCAATCTTGAAATGAGTAATACTTAATTACACACTATTGTTTTTAATCTTGAAATAAGAGCAAGTAGATAGACCTGAATTTGAGTCCCAGCTGTGACCTTCCAATTTGTACTATCTCATTTTTCCCATTTATAAAGTGGGAATAACAAAACCAAGCTTGCAGTGTTGTGAGATTTAAATGTATTTCCAAACAGTGGTTTTCAGTGTTATTCAATGAATATATCACCATCTAATTCTGATCTAAAAAGTTTTTCTAAGGTTCAGGTTTAAATGTAAAGTATTAACATGCATATTACTTATAGTTTATGGTTAAGTTTATAGTGTATAGTTCTGTGTATAAATTTATAAAATGAATTTAATGAAATCTACTCAACTTATCCTCAAATCTAAAGTTTTTTAAATAGTAAACTGTCCCAGTCAGATATGTTGTACAGGTCTGTGACCCGCAGAGCAGTAGTTGGGGGGTAAAAATGCTTCTTCCCCTGTTAAAAGGAACTAGCAAGGCTTGGAGAATGACTAGTGATAGCTATGTAGGTAGTTAGATAGTTAGGGATGTCCTACATACCTTGTAGGATTCCATGTTACCGTGCATCAATAGGCACCTTTAAGGCAAAATAAAGAAAAATAAACCTCAGTAGACTACTGACTTGATCACGTATGCAACCTAGAATCAATATAGGTTAAAACTGTCCACCATAAGGAGGATTTTTTTTTTTTTTTGAGTCAGGGTTTCATCTGTTGTCCAGGTTGGAGTGCAGTAGCATGATTACAGCTCACTGCAGCCTCAGACTTCCTGGGTTCAGGTGATCCTCCTACCTCACTCAGGCCCCTGAATAGTTGGGACTACAGGTGTGTGCCACCACATCTGGCCGATTTTTGTATACTTTTGTAGAGACGAGGTTTTGCGATGTTGCGCAGGCAGGAATTGTTTTGAAGGTTGATATTTTTTTAAAAATTTAAGATTAGAAAATGAAAAGGATTATTCTAAAAATTAAGTTGCTGTTTAGAATCTTTTGGTTTTTTACTTGCTCTGTGTTGAGTCTTTAATCAAATAATTGAAAACTAACACCTTAGATGTCTTTGGGACAGTATGTATTGAGCTAGATTTTTTTTTTAATGATCAGATGAAATAATTTTTTTCCCTCTTCTCTGCCTTTAAGCTAAAAAACACCCTCTCTAATCTCTTATGCAGAAATGTAGAAAGCTCTTGATGTTCTCTGTGACAAGAATAATCCATTTTTAGTAACTGTGCTCAAAATTTAGCATATTGGACTTAAATGGGAATGCTTTAATTTCTGTGATTGTTGGGAAGATGTTTATATTGACTTGGGAATTATATGTGCTTTTCTTATGTGGTCGAAAGGTTTGGAGTTGTATAGTTTGGAAGGAGGGTATAACCAGATAAAAAACAAATTCAGGTCTGTGTGTATCTTGTCAGGAATGTGATAAGGGGTTACTGTAACTTAAGGTTTCTTCAGGTAGACAAATATCTTAAAAAATTCAAATAATCATAAGTTTGGGAAGCATGTCTTTGCTTGGCTGTTAAATAATTTGTTCAGAGAGAAGGAGTCTTGTGTAATACGTAGTGGCCATTTGGGTTTAAGGAAAGAATTGGGACACTGTGGTACAGTCATCAAGATATTTGACAAGTTACTGTGTCATAATGGACTTCCAGGGAAGACCCATAATTACTGTGTGGCCAGCAAACTTCTCTTTGAGTTGTTTTTAAAGGGATAGGGTGGTTATGGAATGAGAATTGCTTTCCTTTCTGACAGATAAATTATAAAGTCATGTGTCCCTGGAAAACTTTTTGTATTCATTAGTTGTGCTGGGCTTTTGGGTGATTTCAAGAGGTCCAGAGTAGACAGCATAATATTAATATAATCTACAGTGTCAGAAACATCCTAAATTATTAGGAATGGCATTTAAAATGGTGTAGTTTTTCTTTATTATATAAACAGTTCTTTATCGATGAAGCTATTTTCTTCTCATTTCAGAATTAAGGGTCACTTGTAGCAGTGCATCTAGCACTACATTTGGGGTAAAATTAAGAGATTGAGAGGGAGAGGGCTGTGTGTGCGTGTGTGTGTGTGTGTGTGTGTGCGTGTCCAGCATAGTCTCCCCCATTATTCACATCACAATTTAGTGAATAATTTTTTACTATTGATGAACCACATTGACACATCATCATCACCCAAAATCCATAGTTTACATTAGGGTTCACTCCTGATGTTGTATATTGTATGGGTTTGCACAAATGTATAATGACATGTATCCACCATTATGGTATGACACAGAGTATTTTCACTGCCCTGAGAATCCTCTGTACTGTGCCTATTCATCCCTCCCCCTCCTACCAACCCTTGGCAACCACTGGGCTTTTAACTAACTCCATTGTTTTGCGTTTTCCAGAATGTCATCGAGTTGGCATCATGTAGTATGTAACTTGTTCAGATCAGCTTTTTTCACTCAGTGACTTTCATTTAAGGTTCCTTCATGTCTTTTCATGACTTGATAGCTCATTTCTTTTTAATGCTAAATGATATACCAGCAACTGGATGTACCCCAATGTATTTACCCATTTGCCTACTGAAAGAAATCTTGGTTGTTTCCAAGTTTTGGCAATTCTGAATAGAGCTGTTGTAAGCATCCAGGTGCAGGTTGTTGTGTGGATATCAGTTTTTAGTTCCTTTTGGTAAATATTGATGGTTATTATACTACTTTTAATTCTCTGTATAGCACTTACCTGATATTTTCTTATTTTCTTGATATCTTTCCAACAGAATGCTCTAAGCCATGAGAACAGGGATTTGCTCAGTTTATTTCTGCACCCCTTGTTTGTAGAACAGTGTTTTGAATATACTTTAATAAGGGCTTAATATATGTTTGATGAATTAATCTATGAGGCTGTATTTTACTTTCATTAAGAAAAAAGTGGTACATGAAAGAGCATAGTGGAAACACACAGACAATAGGAAATGATTCTTTCAGTTTACACAAATGTTCTTCCATTTTTAGTTAATTAACTTTTGAGTCCTTTTTGTGCATAAGAATATTTGAGGAAAATTTGAGAGGAAATAATTACTTTATATCTTACTTTATTCCTTTTTATTTTTTATTTCAATAGGTTTTGGGGGAGCAGGTGGTGTTTTGTTACATTAATAAATTCTTCAGTGATTTCTGAGATTTCAGTGCACACATCACCAAGCAGTATATACTGCACCCTATGTGTAGTTTTTATCCCTCAACCCCCTCCCAAGCTTTCCCAAGTCCCCAAAGTCCACTGTATATCATTTTTATGCCTTTGTATATCCTGTTTTTTTACTAAAAGGAATTGAGGTAGTTTAACAATGAAAAATTAAAAGACTAAATACAGAGTGGGGTCTTACTCCGTGCCAGGCAGAGGCATTCATTATTACATTTGACTGTCACTAAAATCTAAAGGATTATATTTAATTCCATTTTCAGATGAGAAAAGGAAATTAAGGCACAGAAATTAAGCCATTTGTTTAAAGCTAAACAGTGATAAGCGGTAGAGGCAGGCTTGGGGTCGGGTTCGTCTGACTTCAGATCCAGAGCTGACTGACTTAACCATGATGCTCTCCAGCCTTCATTATGTGGGTGGTGTATTAGTACATTCTTGCGTTGCTATCAAAAAATATCTGAGACTAATTACACTAAATTCTCAGCAATCACCACTAAAGAACTTAACCATGTAAGCAAAGCCACCTGTGCCCTGAAAACTATTGAAAGAAAAAAATTTTTTAATGAAAGAAATGAAGGATTTAGAAAATCATCATTTGACAACTGCCACCTGTGCCCTGAAAACTATTGAAAGAAAAAAAATTTTTAATGAAAGAAATGAAGTATTTAGAAAATCATCATTTGACAACTATTATATCAATCATTCATTAAGGCAAGAAAAATCAAATATTTCTTGAGAACAAGAAATACCAGAGAATAGGTAATTTTTAAAGAAAAGAGGTTTAATTGGCTCACAGTTCTGCAAGCTGTACAGGAAGCATGGTGCTGGCCTTTGCCTGGCTTCTGGGGAGGCCTCAGAAAACTTTCATTTATGCCAGAAGGTGAAGGAAGAGCACACAGTCACATGGCCAGAGCAGGAACAAGAGAGCAAAGGCGGGGGCATGCTACACAGTTTTAAACAACTAGATTTTGAAAGAACTCACTGTCACAAGAACAGCACTGAAGATGTGTTCAGTGCTGAAACACTTTATGGTTTCAGCACTGAACATGGTGCTAAACCGTTTATGAAGGATCCACCCGTGATCCAATCACCTCCCACCAGGCCCCACCTCTAACACGGGATTATAATTGAATGTAAGATTTGAGTAGGAACATGGATCCAAACTATATAAGAGGGTTAAAAAAAAGATGGAAGGAGAATAAATTAGTAAAATGAAGGCCCGTAGTATTGGCAGGGAGAAAAGATAGAAGAATAGGGAGGGACAGTTAAATACTACGAGACAGGTTGAGATGAGGTGACCTGGAGTTCAGAGGGGCATCATAGGTATGCCTGGAAGAATGGGGCCTTCCAGGATACGTGGGGTTGGGATGGGCAGAAGGGTCAGGGCAGCATGCTCACTGGAAATGAAAGGTATGAAATCCTGGGGATTTCACTTCAGCGTCTTCAGGAAGACAGAGGAGCAGGATATACTTCTAGGCAAATGTGCTGCTAGAATTTGTGCGTTAAAGAGGAAGGAAGATGATCCTGTGTCCCTGGAAGGCCACATAAAGGATAGACAAAGTGGTGAGTTAGCGTATAGCACAGGTAACATTTCTCTGTGCACTTACAAGCTAGTGCTTATACCACTTTCTATCCCAGAAAAAATCAGATACACCATGGAGGTAGATTAAGATCCTAGAAGATGAGTTCTCTGTTGATCTTCTAAACAGAAGGTACGTAGTATCCAGTTCCAGAGAATGCAAGAACTGATATTACCTTGCCAAATTAGAGTGAACTGTCTTTGGGAAAAAATACCTCTGTTTTTTTTTTCTTTTTTAAGTTTTGTTTCTGCAGTGTAGAGGGAAGACGTTTCTGAGGTAGAGAGGGCTTTAATTTATAAAATAGAGTCTTTCAAATGAGTGCTTGCTACAACCTTCTATTTTATTTCTTTGAATCCTGTTGCCAGCTTGGAGAACTTGAGGAGGGTCTTTGTAACTTTGGTCAAATAATGTAGCCTTCTGAACACAATATCCTCTTCTGTAAAATGAGGGTACTGATGAGGTGCTGCCGAATTCTCTGTGCTGTTTTGAGAAAGTTGAGGAACCTTCCTGGCACTTATTAGATATTCAATAAATACTTCTTCAGTGAACAAAGAATACTGAGTAATAAGAGTCATATTGATTTTAGGAATCTGAGTAACTGGCTAATTTATTAATTTATTAAGCACTTATTAAGTGTCATAAGTGCTGTGCATGTGTCAATATATTTTATTTCATTTAGCAATGTTAAGAATCCCCTAAGATAGGCAGGTACCGTTTTTATTCCCATTTTACAGTTTAGTAGCAGAGGCAGCCAGGGTTGGAGTCCAGGTCTAATTGAATCTTAGAGGCCTTACACTTCCACTAGACCTTCAGGAGGTGGATGGACATCCAGACCAGTGTCTCTGGTCTGCATCTTCAGGCATATTGAGCCAGATCCATGCTTTTCTAATATCTAGGTTATTTTGGTACTCTTAAAAATTCCAGAGCAGTAGTGTACTGAGAAAGAAAGAGACTGTACCTCAAGGAAAGCCAATCTCAAGAGCAACCTTCCGGGTATAACTGCGACTGTCTCCTAGACTGGTCTTTGTAAAATGCAGACCTGATTGTGTTACTCCCCTGCTCAGAACTCTTCCAGGGACTCTTGTCTTCTAAGCCCTCCATGAGCTGACCTCTGCCTTCATGTCCAGCTTCCCCTCCTGTCCTGCTTTCCACTTCAGGAATCACAGCCTGGCAATAATAAACTATCATTCTCCAAATGAACCATTCTCTCGCCAGTCTTCACGCCTTTATTTGGAATTCCCTTCCATTCACAGCGTCCTCTCCATCCTTGGATGGAGGTACTCCTTCTCCCATCCATGCAGAGACCCTTGTGCTTACCTGTGTTTGTTTAGGCTCTTCTCTTCTTACTAGGCTGTGAGCTCTCTGAAGGAAAGAAAGGATCAGGTCTTGTCATCTTACTACCATCTGTGCCTAACACAGTGCCTGAGGCACATCAGGTGTTTGTTGAATGAAGGAAGAAGAGCAAATAATCTAAAAGAAGTCATAATATTCATGGTCCTTGAACATGGTCATTTCTTCTAAGTACTCAATGGATACTCATGTATAACTTTTTAAGACTTCATTGTGGAGTTAGGTGTGAGGAGATGGTCATGGGGTCAGTCAATGCACTGGGCTGTCTTGTTTTCTGCAGAGGCTTTGCTGTAGGGGATTCAGCACTGATCACAGTGGCAGGGTTTGCCAGGAGTTAAGAGGGAAGCAGAGATGGGCTTGACTCCTGGTTCTTCCTGACCCACCCGATCACTGTATGATCAGGGTATTTACCTGTTAAAGTCTCTGTTTCCTCATCTATAAAATGAGGATGATGGTTTCTACCTCATAGGCCAATTGCAAGGAATTAATGAGATATTCATTGGGAATGGTACCTGGTACATTCAAATGCACTGTACTGTTAATTAAAACACAAAGGGTCCTACCATGGCCGTTTTTATCCTTATGTGTTCCTAAGCAACCATGATTAATAAATTGATAAATACTACTGTTTTTGCATTAAGGCCTTCTGTTAGGAAGTGAGAAATTTCATATTTAATTTGAGTTAGTACAATACCGATGTCCCTTTGTACCTGAGATTGCTTCAGTAACATCTATATGGTAGGAGTTTGAGGACAGTAAAATATCTGCAAATAGGTACCTGCCATGGTAAAGTTTGTAAACAATGTTGGATTTTATGGGACCATTGAAAGTTGGTGAGGGAGGGAGGGAGAGAGATAGAAGAGAGAGAAGGAAACAGTAAGGGGCAAGAAAAGACAAGGCCAGAAAAATGAGCTCCTTCCTTTTAAAACCATGGCTGCTTCTGCCTAACGTGGAGGGGATCGAGAAAGAAGTCCCCAGGTGTGCTCTCCCTTCTTTCTGCAGGGTTGTAGGGAAAGAATGGGCTCCCCAGAAATGAGGCTGTGCCGTTATCAGGATGTGAGTCGTGTGAAACCTTCCCCCTACCCACCCCTGGGTTTATAATGTGTCACGAAGAAACATATCCAAGGTGCTTCTTTGGCCCTCAGCTCTTCATCTGGATCAGATGAATTGTTACTTGTCAGCACCAAAGTTTAAATCCTTTTCTGCCTCCCTCTCCCCTCCTGCTTTTTACAAGTGTTTCCAGATTGCCGTTCCTGGTGGGGTGAATCTTTCTCTCGCTTCCTCATTTTTGTTTATCTGTTTATTTTCCATCTTTCCCATGCTTTTCCTGTTTCAACTAAGCTCCATGTTGCTTTGTTTTCCCAGCTCTTTCTCCACCTGTCCCCATCATCAGTCCTCAGCCCCCTGCCATTGTTTTCATCTCCCTCCCCACCGAGCCCTCTTCCTTACGTCCTTTTCTTTCCCTCCTTCTGTAGGCTCTTGGAGTCGGGGCTGATCCACTGCTTGCGGCTCCTTTCACGTGCCCTGCTTTTCTAGTTTCCATCGGGGCTTCATGTTTTCCATGTTGTAACTGGGCGGGCTTTTTTCCTGCTTTTGCTTTGATTTCAGGAGAAGAGCAACAGGACCTGAAAATGCTCTATAGTTTAACAAAGGTGATGGGAGCCCAGAAGAGAAGAGACAAGACAGTGGAGGCTGGTGATGTTGTGGGGGTGGGCACTGAAGAACTTTAGAAAGAATTCATTGATTCTGATCCTGACTTCATTCCATAAAGGCTCTTACCAGTCCCTGGGGGAGGAATAGGATTTATTTGGGGGTCAGACTGTTGCTCTTCCCCATTAGTAGCTTGGGGGAGTGGGAAGGGTATTGGATGGAAGGTGACCACCACGGATTTCTGGTCCAAGGTCGGCTGTGTGATGGAACCTATATCAAAGTTATGGGACTTCAGTTTCCTGTAATGTAAGGGGTTTGATTCAGATGAGGTCTAAGGCTTCTTTCAGATTTCTAAATTGTACATTTCTGAATTTCTGCTTCTCTTAGTGAGGATTCCCAGTATCTTGCAATGAGCATTACTTGGCAGAGTCTTTAGCACTCTTAAGAGTGGCCTGCTGTGTGTGTGTGTGTGTGTGTGTGTGTGTGTGTGTGTGTGTGTGTGTGTACACACCTGTATCAGAATAGAGGGTGAAAGAAATGCTCTCGCACAGGTGCTGGTCAGATGAGACCAGGGACACGGGGCACTGTCTCCAGCTTTTATACCTTTGTACAAAGGAGAAAGACTTCCTGTGAAACAGAAGGACTTGGTGATCTACCATGAAATAAGAATTGATGGTTATGATCAGGTTATGCTCAGGAGTAATCAATCCATGGAGACTTGGGGTTGTTTGTATTCCTGATAGTCTTCATTTTGGTTTGGGATGTTCAATGCTGTTAGTTGGCCCACTGTGACCTTCAGAACAGCACTTGATTTGACATAAATCTGTAGACCTCAAGTGCTAAATAATAACCATGTGAGGTTACAGTCTGCAGGGGTTCAAGCTGATACTGAAGTTGACAAATTGTGGTCTTTACTGTGGTGCAAATGTAAAGCGTGTTTGAGACATGAACTATAAAATGGGCTTAGAGGAGTATTTTCTTAAACCATTAGTGATGTTGGTCACTGATAGAACTTATTTGTCTTCCCAAAAGACAGCAGACAGTATCCTATGGTCCTTAGTGGGGGGCCTTAGAGACCCTAAGCAGGTGATGTGGAACCTTCCTTATTTGATAAAAGGAAACAGTTTTTCCATACAAGTATTCTGAGGATGCCAGGAATGGCAGGCACCTGGTCCATCAAATGCATAGTAATGTTAATTAAACACAAAGGGTCCTTTCATAACCATTTTTATCCTTATGTGTTCCTAAGCAACCACAATTAATAAACTGATAAATATGACTATTTTTGTATTAAGGCTTTCTGTTAGGAAGCTTAATATGTAAGCTTGAGAAAACTTTATTATTATAAATGTGTTCTTTCAGTTTATTGCATTTGTCAGTTCAGTGGGAAAATGACTTAACTTGGCAGTTCAGGTCCTCTCCAGTGTCTTAAAATTTGGTAAATAATAAATTTAAGTGGATGACAATCCTTTTAGGTTTAATACTAATTGGAAACATATTTCCCAAATGAAATTTAAATGGAATGTTTATGAACTCCCAACATCCTCCCATTACAACTTAGGGTTCCCCTGATCTCAGTTTGAAAACCATTAATACAGAGAATAAAAATAAACTAAGCATAAATCTAAGGAACTAGAGAAATAAGCCAAAGCAAAAATATAAGGGAGAAATTAGAAAATAAACCTGGGACTGGACACAGTGGCTCACATCTATAATCCTAGCACTTAAGGAGGCAGAAGTGGGCGGATGGCTTGAGCCCAGGAGTTCGGGACCAGCCTGTGCAACAGGCAAAACCGTCTCTACCAAAAAAATCAGCTGGGCGTGGTGGTGTGTGTCTGTTGTTCCAGCGCCTCAGGAGACTGAGGTGGGAGGATCACTTGGGCCCAGGAGGCCATGGTTGTGGTGAGCCGAGATCATGCCACTGCACTCCAGTCTGGGCAACTGAGCAAAGTTCTGTCTCAAAAATATAAATAAATAAATAAAATAAATAAAAAATAAAAAACAAACCTGGGGCTGGGTGTGATGGCTCATGTCTGTAATTCCAGCGCTTTGGGAGGTCAAGAAGGGAGGATCATTTGAGGCCAGGAGTTCACTACCAGTCTGGGCAACATACTAAGACTTTGTCTCTACCAAAAAAAAAAAAAAAAAAAAAAAAAAAATTAGCTAGGTGTAGAGTGGTGGTGGTGCCTATAGTCCTAGCTACTCAGGAGGCTGAGGTGGGAGGATCGCTTGAGCCTAGGAATTTGAGGCTGCAGTGAGCTATGATTATGCCACTGCACTCCAGCCTGGTTGATAGAGTGAGAACTTATCTCAAAAAAAAAAAAAGCAAAAACGAAACAGAAGCCCCCCAAAAGCCAAATCCACTTATCTAGACCGACCCTTTTTAAGAAATATTGAAGCAATTAATGTAGAATTATATACCAGATATTATAGATTCTAGTCACTGAAAATTAGAGAATTCTTTAAGTTCTCTAACCTCATTCTCTGTCAGACCAAATTAGCAAAACAGAAAAACAAACAAAACACCCCGTCTCCCGGTAGTGCTTGTTCCTCCTAAGCTGAAGCAGTCCTTGTCGTCTTCAGGCATGTCTGATCCTTAGAGGGCTCTCCCTGTGGAGCTGAACTCTTGTCACCTGTCCTTCCCTGTATTGTTCTGTGCTCTTCCCTTGGGGCCTGCAGAACATGTCTAATCCCTTGTCTGCATGACAGACCCTCAGATATTTGCAGTGGTGACTGTTGACTCATGAGTCGACCCTTCTTTAGCAAAACAGTCCCAGTTCCTTCCATTGTTCCTTACGTGACAGCATGGTTTTTGCATCCCTTTGGCATCCTTGTCCTTTTCCTCTGAATGTGTTGTCAGCTTTGTCTATATTTATATTGAAGTATTCCATGGCCCAGGTGTGTCTGTCAGGTATAGAACAGAGCTGGACCATACTCACTCTTAATGGAGTTACTAAATTTTCATCAACATAGGGTAGGGCAGGTTGCTCTCCCAGTGATGCTAGTGAATTATTAATTAAAATCCCAACTTGTGTCTAACTGTTAAACTGCATTTTGCTTCCTTCTTGGTTTATATAGTTGGTGATTTTGGGACCAGTATAGGGCCTTTATTCCTCAAGGATTATCAGAATAATGCAAGAGTGATTATACTTTTTCTTATACCCAAGCCAGTACATTTCCTACTATGATCTGCTGCTTAAAGTGCCAGATATTTGTTTTTACTTACTAGGAGTTCTGTGTTTCCATGGAATCTGTAAGTTAGGGATTTGAAAAGGAAGGAAGCTAAGGGGCTTTATAAAGCCTGCCTCTGGTCTTTTGAGGAATCTGGAGTCATTTGCTGACCTCTGTTATGAATTGTCTTTTACTCAGTTCTGCTGTGTTACAGAAACAAGGGCAATTTCAATTTGATAGTGGTGAATCATTCCATCAAGGATGAAAGTCATCTAGATTTTAAATTTGTGTGTGTGTGTGTATACACATGTATATATATTTTCTTTTTTTGAACCTTTTTTTTTTTGAGTTTTTAAACCTTT
The DNA here is from genome assembly GCA_963574635.1 of Cheracebus regulus. Lineage (NCBI taxonomy): Eukaryota > Metazoa > Chordata > Mammalia > Primates > Pitheciidae > Cheracebus > Cheracebus regulus. Next base: position 27,724 of record CAUYQU010047708.1, on the reverse strand, counting down.
TTTTTGAGTTTTTAAAAGACTTTTCTTTTAAAAGTCTCACTCTGTCGCCCAGGCTGGAGTGCAATGGCATGATCTCAGCTCTGCAACCTCTGCCTCCCAGGTTCAAGTGATTCTCCTTTCTCAGCCTCCTGAATAGCTGGAATTATAGGTGTGTGCCACCATGCCAAGCTAATTTTTTGTATTTTTAGTAGAGATGGGGTTTCACCATGTTAGCCAGGCTGGTCTCAAACTCCTGACTTCAAGTGATTCACCTGTCTCAACCTCCCTGGGATTACAGGCATGAGCTACCATGCTCTGCCTGTGTGTTTATATTTTTTGAATTGTGTTTCATGCAGAGGTTTGAATAATGAGTATCTTTTACAAATATTAATATATGCATTTAATTTATGGTAATTATTTCTTTGGATAAGTGATTTTAATTGTGTAATTTAGATCTTTGATATCCTTGTCAATTTTTTGCTTACTTGTTCTATTAGCTATAAAGAGACATGTTAAAGTCTCCCACTGTGATGGTGACTGTGTCTATTCTTTTTGATTTGTTAACTTTTGCTTTGTATCTTTTGAAGATGTGTTATTAGGGTCATACAATTTAATATCATGATATTATCTTATTCAGCTGACTCTTCATTAAACTATTATGCAGCATTTCTCTTTTCCTAGTAATATGTATTGCTTTAAAATCTATTTTGTCTGTGCTAGCTTTTTCTTGGTTAGTTTTGTATGGTATGTCTTTTTACTTTTAAGCTTTCTGTGTTATTTTTAAAGTATGTCTCTTGTTGGCAGTGTCTAGGTATTGTTATTGATTTTAGATTTAAAAAATCCATACTAGCAGATTTGGTGTACAATTTGGAGTAGTCTATCTACATTTAATATAATTGCTGATATAGTTGGATTTATATCTACATATAACTATTTGCACATGTTTTATGTTTTTTGCTTCTCTTATCTTATTTTCTTTTTGATTAATCAACTATTTTTATTTAATTTTCCTTTCTATAACTTATTATACATTCTTATGGTAGCTACTCTCAAGTCAAAATATGTATATTTAATATATTATAAATATAATAAAAGTAATTTTGGCAATTTCCTAATATGGCTAGATACTTTAACTTCATCTACCTTTTACATTATTGTTGTCATACATTGTAGTTCTACAAATATTTTAAACTCCATGACATTATAATATTTTGTAAAACATTTTCTTATATATTTGATATTAATTATATCTATTCACATAATTACCTACTCACTATTCCTCATTTTTTCCCTGCATTTCCATGTTTCTGCTTGAGATCATTTTATTTCTGCTCGAATAATTCCCTTCAGTATTTCTTTCAGTGCTGGTCTGTTGGCACTGAATTCTCTCAGTATTTGTCTTAAACATTTTAATTTCAGTTTCATTTTTAACGATATTTCTGTTAGATGTGAAATTATCTTTCATCCCTTTACAGATATCACTCAATTGTCTTGGCTTCCATTACTTCTCTGAGTGGTTCTCCTCTCTGGAATTTTGTTGCATTTTTCTCCTCATTGTCCCCAGGACTTTTTATTTGCCAGCCGTTGTTATTCCTAGTTGTTTTCAGCAAGTCTGTGGGCCTGCTGTGGTCTATTTTATCCTATCTGGAGATGGACGCCTACTCAAAAGGCTACTTCTGAAAAAAATGTCTGATAAGTCTTTTAAGTTATTTTACCTAATCTTCCTTTTAAAAAATGGCATTCTGATATTTCCCCCTGGATTTAACCAATTTGTATTTATGGGACTGGGACAATAAATTTAAATAATGTTGATATTTTAACCTATATAAAAGTCAGACACTTTTAAACATGTTTTAAATCAGTGGTTCTTAAGGGTTTTGATTCACATGTTCTTTGTGTACCCTTCTCAGAATCTGTGACTGATAGACAGACTCCCCAAATAAATGCCTAAAACTGTTGCATATATTTTCCAGAGGATTAAGGAACATTTTCCCCTCACCATATCTATCCATAGATTTCAGGATGAGAACTGCTATATTAAGTACATAAAGCAAAGATGGAGTTAAATGGAAAGCTGTAGATAAGTCACTCAATATTTGGGCATTTGCTGTTCGTTCACTAACACAGTGGGGAGAAAATGTACTAAGCCTGGCACAGAAATATGTAGATTTGATTTCTGGCTCTGCTGCTCACTAGACCTGATATTTTCAGTGTTCTCTTTTATAAACAAGGTTCATAATAATACCTCCTAGGTATTATTGTGGGAACAATACAAGAAAACACACAAGAAAGCACTATATAAATTGTGATGTGTTCTACACATAGAAAATATGTACAATAATATAGATATATCAATATTTTATATTTGTATGTATATGCACACACATATAAGAAATAATATTTGCCTTTCCACATTTTCTTTTAAAGAACTGCTTCAGCTAAACACCAGTAATTTGAAATAAAATACATTGCACCCACAGCACTTCCTTTGGTACCACATATGCTATTGTACTTGAGAAACTGTAAGGAGGATAACCTAACTTGGAGGTTGGGGCAGAAATCAAGAATATTGCATATCTGGCTCTGGGATCCTGAGCTAGTTAGCAGTAGTACCTGTACTTGTATTTACTTACCTATAAAATGGTAATAACAACGTATCCTTTTTTTTTTTTTTAATTTTCAAGGATCTTACAAAGTTCAATGTACTGTGTTTGACAGGAAAGGCTCGGTACAGAATTTTTTTATTGTAAAGAAGACAAGTTTCAAATATTGAAAACAAATTTTATAGTTCACTTAGCACTATATGGAACATAATGGTTTTCATGTATTAGTAAACATTGATTATAATATTTAACAGTCAACTTATATTTACCTTTATTATGCTTTTTCCCCTAAATCATCCCATATAAAGGCTGTGTATAATACTAGAATCCATTAAAAGACAGTTTATGTCTTCCTTCAAAAAGGTAACCATTACCATTGAAAAGCATTTATTAACTTCCCATTTTTGCATGTTACTATAAAAGCTAGAGTTCAGAAACTTTTGAATCTTTAGAGGCCTTTGAGACTATGATGAAAGCCACAAACCTTTCCTCAGAAAATGGACATATATACACAAACAAAAAACCAGTTTTGCTAATAATTTTCAGAGGTTCTCAATATTTAGATTCTTCCCTTGGTTAAGAAACACCACTATAAAAAGGTGTATCCTTTTTTCTCATTGTCATTATTTGCAAATAAATACACTATTTGTTCATTGCCCACTCATGCTGTATATTTAAGTAACCAGAGAGTTAAGGTGTTGTTCAGCAAATAGCATTGTTCTTAACCAAGTGTAATTATATACAGATGCATTGTTTATAGTGGGAGGGAAGGAAAGGAGGAAGAGAGAGAAAACATTAGTACAAGAATTCACCCAGCAATTAGGCTAATACAGCCACTCAATTACTCAGGGTATTAGAGACATAGATTAATGAAAAAAATCTTTAGAACATGCAAACTAGTGTCGACAACCATTTCCACTTTAAATACCATTTGGAAAGGAATAGGAAAGTTGGATGGGATAGTTTAAAGTGGCAAAAACATTTGCTACCTTTTTGGTTCTCTGGGAAGAAATCCACAGATGTCACAGCATTTCAGCAGAAGGCTTGTTCTTTGAAAATTATTGAGATTTACGAGTAGAATTTCTCTAGAGGATGCTTGATGGTAAAACATGTTAGTTTAATTTACCTGATTCTTTGTGTGTATTTATATTAAACTATATTTAGGATGATTATAGTTAGTTCAGCTTTTCTACTCTACATTTGTGATTCCTGTTTTCCATGTGACCTGGCCTTCCAAGGTTTTATGGGAGTACTGATGAGTATTTTTTATTTGGGCATGATTTGGTAAGAGGTGATACACCACATATTTGGTGGAGAAAGAGAATGATTCTGTCACTGATTCCAACTGGTTCACTTGGCAAGCTAGAAATTTTGACCTGCCAAAGACAAAGCTTATAGGTGAATTCATACGTGAAACAGAAGAGGGAAGACTAATTTATTCAAATTGAAATTTGGTTTGGCCACTAACAATGTTTGCATTGACAATAGACTTTTATAAAAGTGGGCAATAAATTTCAGTGGCAATGGAAAAAAAAAGAATGAAATCAGCGAGGAACTGTTTATGATCTGTTAACACAGGAAACGATTCCAAAGATAGTTTTGGCAAGATTGGGGTGAAAATGACACTCTTAACTAGCATATGTGGTGATTAAAGTTGCTACAAAATTTTTGGAAAGAAATTTGGCAATTTGTGACAATTTGTTCATATTTATTCTAAAATAGTAACTTAAAAGATAAAAAATATACTTGAAAATGTTTATCGAGTTGTTTAAAATGTTAAAAAGCCAAAAGTACACTTAATGATCCATAGATGAATATTTAAGTAATCGTGGAATTATGGAACATCAAATGCTTGGTGGAATGCAATTAAAAAAGAGTGCCAAAGATTGTAACAATATGGAAAAATATTTTTGATAGAAGAGAAGAAAGCACACCAGTATGTATTAATGTATTATGCCATGAGTATAGCTGTGTAGTAATTACTTGTGCATATGAATAAAGACTGGAAGAGAATAGGAAAAATGAAAAGGGTTGATACTTTAGCATCATGTCAATATAGATGAAATCTAAATATCTTTAATTGCTATTATATGGTCAATAATGAAAACTTTTAAACAGTCTTCTAATTTTATGCTTTTATGGATTTTTATGTTAGATATTTAATTAATTAGAAATTTAATCATTTAGTAGAAAGCATGTTTTTCCTAATGGATAGCTATTGTTCTAAAACCATTTATTGAATTGTCCATTCCTTCCCTGCTGATTTGAAATGCCACCTATTATTACATAATTTCCATGGGCACATGTATCTGCCTTGGACTTTGTACTTGTCTATCTCTATGCCACTATTACTCGGTTTAAATGACCCTGGTTTTATTGTATGTTTTACTTTGTGGTAGAGCAAGTTTTGACAGCCCAAACATTCTCTCTCAAAAGTTTCATTTTGATTTTAGTGTATTTACTCCTCCAGGTGAACTTTAGAATAAGCTTGTTGAGTTTCATTTGAAAAATGGATTTTGACTGGAGTACACTTGTTGATTAATTTGGGGAGATAATTTTGCCTAACTTGCTTCTTATTGTTTCTAAAAATTTCAGTGGCATGTTCAAGTGTTTTTAATTTTAGATATAGTGAATTGATAGGTGATAACATATCTCTATTGCTTCTATGTAGAAGCAGAGTGATTCTGATATTTATGACAACACATTTATTTAGGAAAGTTTCTGGTTTTCAATTGCCCGAAATGAAGAATGCAATTGAATCCAGACGGGGAACTGAAAGAAGTACTCTGGAATTCTATACATTGGAATTTTGTCTTTGCTGTATATCAAATTAGTGGCCTTTTAAGAAGAGTAGCAGATTTTCAGTGGCCTCAGTGGTTAGAAAAAATCTCACTCTTACCCAAAAAACTGCCACCTGTTGTTGGCTATTTTAACTGTACTTGTATATTCTTTCAGAAGGCTTCTTCCTGCTAATCTCCTAAGTAGCTTTATCTAAATCTGTCTCCTTTGAGCTTCATCTACCTTTTCTGAATGAAAATGTTCTTGTTATTTCATCTTCATATTTTCTTTCCTTGTCTTCCTCTCCTGCCCATCCATTTCTGTCTAATTGGGTGTCTCTGTTGGTTTGTGTATCACCCCTTTCTTCTCGCATAGCATCTTTAACTGAGTCTTTCTGATGTTTTTCTGACTACCATATAAGAGACTCTTTTTATTGCTGAATCTCTTCCAAGTGTTAGGGCTTCTGGACATCTGTCTTTAATGGCATGTCTTATTTCTCACATGGCTGTTTGTTATCCTTTTGCTAATGTAAAGCATGGCATGGTTCTTGAAAGGCAGGTGTGATGGATCACAAGACTGTAATGTTGCAGGTTGTATTGCATTGGAAAGGGTTGCAATTAAATACTTTCATAAATTGTAGTCCTTGTTCACTCAACCAAATAAAATAGTAAAATGATCGTTGTTTTGAATAGATGCAGATTAGATATCCTTGTGATCTGTGAAAATTTTTGGTCTGTTTATGTAATTTGTTTTTTATTTAGAAAAAGTCATGAACAGGTCAGTTTAGATTCTGCCTGTGGATAGTTAACAGTCTCTTTAGCAACCAGGAACGTGAGTAAAGCAAGCTGTTCTTCCTCTTTTAGGAAGTGGAATTTCGTCTAAGTTTCTTCTCTCAGTCGTGTTAGACATTTGTTATTGTTTTTTGCTTTTAGATCTCCTTCCTGAACTCTTTTGGAAGCTGTTGTATGGTACATTTTTTTTTTTTTGGCATGTTGCTTTTCTATTGATTACGTTTCTGTGTGCGCACACACACGCATGCTTGTATGCAGTAAAAGGGCAATTCACAACTGCAAACCAGTGATTTTTTTTCAGAACTCCATGCCTTGTATTTATATCAGTTCATAATTTCAGATAACTGTGTGCGTGCATGCGTGCATGCGTGTGTGTATGTGTGTGTGTGTGTGTGTGAGAGAGAGAGAGAGAGAGAGAGAGATAGGTTGCAAACCACTTTTGTTTATTGTGAAAAATTGAGATTAAATGACCATGTGGTGACTGGAAAATCCTGCACTGATTTTGTTTTTGATCCTGATTGGCTTAAATCTTAGTGTCCTATGAAATGTCTAAGGAGTCTCTGTAGGCTTTTCTCTGTTCATTTTCTCCTCTATCACAAGGTAAGGATATCTTGGCGAGCAGGTTTGTTTTTGTTGGGCAAGCACACAAAAGCCCAGATGCTTCTCCATGCAGGGCTGAGCTCTGGAGGCCCTCCAAAGTGGGCGACCCTTTCCACCTCCAGGTTTCCATTTCCCCACCACTCCCACAGGCTGGGCAGAATGTGCTCTCTCTCTGGAGACCCCACTTTGTATTGCCTTTTTGTGTTTTGGGTAGGGAGTAGCACAAATCCCTCAAAGCCTCTAAGGTCTAGAGACGCCCTGGCAATCCCTAACATAGCCGCTATTCCCGTGGGTGCAACCTGGCTGCTGTAGCCCCTCCATAAAGCCTCAGGATGACGATATACCCCAAGAGCCCCAGCCTGCTGCCCTCCTTCCTTTGACATTAGTCCTCAGAGGATGCCTCGGTGACCTGAGGTGGCAGCTTTTCTCCTTGGGACCAAGGCACTTTGCAGGCTTTGTGCCAACCAGAAGCTCTTAAGAGAAAGTGTGAGGCTAGGCCAGATGAGAAAGGGCACTTGGAAATCCCTCAGAGAAGACAAATAGCAAATGGAAATGGCATAGCAAGAGAGAGGGAGTAGCCCTATTTATTTGGCAATGTTTGTAAATATTTAAGATTCTTACAACTGACTACAGTCTGGTACTGGGTAAGGCCAGAGCTAAGAATAAGTATCTTGACCTTTTGTACTAATAACGGCATTTTAGGTACAGGATAAAAATTAACATAAGCCAAGATGTCCAGCTGGTAGAAATTCAGAGTAAAAGACTGCTGGATGTGGTGGCGTGTGCTTGTAGTCCCAGCTACCAGGAAGGCTGAAGTGGGAGGACTGCTTGAGCACAGGAATTTGAGACCAGACTAGGCAACATAGTGAGACCCTGTCTAAAAATAATTTCTGAAAAGCAAAAGGCAATGAAGTATTATATTCACACATCTAGTACATTTTAAAGAAATAAAAAACTCTTTCCTGTGCCCTGAACTTCTTTAACTTTAAAAACAGAACATGCCAGTTGCAGTGGCTACGCCTGTAATCTCAGCACTTTGAGAGGCCAAAGCGAGCGATTACCTGGGGTTGAGAGTTCAAGACCAGCCTGGCTAACATGGAGAAACCCCGTCTCTAGTAAAATACAAAATTAGCTGGATGTGGTGGCCCATGCCTGTAATCCCAGCTACTCAGGAGGCTGAGGCAGGAAGATTGCTTGAACTCTGGAGACGGAAATTGCAGTGAGCCAAGATTGTGCGATTGCACTCTAGCCTGGACAACAAGAGTGACACTGTCTCAAAAAAAAAAAAAAAATACACCAAACAAACCAGAACAAACCAGCTCTGCTACCCATACCTAAATACATCAGGAAGCATCTTCCATAATGTCAGATTTGTTGTTGTTAGAAGGATGCACTCATGCTATTTGAACTCAACCACATGAAGTGAACATAACAAATGACACTGTTATGGACCTGGGCTCTTTTTATTGTGCTTTCTTAGAGCCAGGACAAGGAAGTGTGACAATGCCCTGACTTATTCTTTTTTCAGGGGCAGATGACAGTCTATGCGAAGTTTGACAAAAATGTGTATCTTCCTGAAGATGCTGAGTTTTACTTTACTTATGATGGATCTCATCAGCGACATGTTGTGATTGCAGAGCGCATCGAGGATAACGTTCTCCAGTCCAGCATCCCAGGTGAGGTGTCTTCTTTGTTGTGCAGCTGAAAAATCGGTCTGCAGATATCTTCCCTCCAGGGATGTAGGCCAGGAAGAGAACCAGGAAGAAAAAGAAAACAGTTCTGCAAGGTCAGGGCAGTGTGTGTGTGTGTATATGTGTACATGTTAGGAAGAACACTCACGTCTGAGATTCCCCCAGCTGTCTGCTGCTTTATTAGAAGTCTTGACTTAGATCAGGCAGACCTATCCTATTAACTGCACCCAACTTTTATGGTTGGGTGTGCTTTGGATGTAGTCAAATAGAGGAAACACTCTCCATTGAGTAGCACCTCCTAATCACTTCTTATAACCTCAGACCCATTGCTAGGGTTGGCTCTGGCAGAACTGACATTAACAAAGTTTGTCTTCATTCTCTCTTCCTCATTCTTCTGTGGGCAGCCTGGTAGACATGGGTCTGCCTCTCCTCTACTTGCTCCCTTTGGTCACTGAGGTTTTTTCCTTGATGCCCTGTTCATCCAGAATCTTCCTTGGGGGATCTCTGGCTCCAGAACTTTCTCTCTCCATCATCAAAATGCTTACATTTTGCAACCTGTAATTTCCCCAGTTGTCTTCTTGATAGATGACAAAATTAATATATCCTGTTGATATATTGTGATGAGCTAATAGCCTTTCTCAATATACTTATTTTATATTTTTATTGGTATGTGGGTTATGCATCTAAGAGTCATCAGGCTTTAACCTAATGGTGGAATTAGAATGTTATTACCTACAGGACAGGGAGGCTGTTTTAAAATTCTTTTTATTGATTGGTTGGTTTTTCTTAACTGTGGATCTTTCAGGCCCTTTTAATTTGTATCATCTTTAATTTTTCTTAGAGTTAAGATTGAGGTCATTTTTAAAGGAATATGTTCCTAAGTGCTTCTGTAATATATCTGCCACATGTGGGAAGAAGGTAGCCAGTGAACATGCAAACCACACAGACACAGAATTGTAGAGAAGTGCAGATACCTCTCAGGTCTGCCTCGTCTTAGTCACTTAATTAATCTGTTGTCCAATTTCTGAGACCATCAGCAAGTTTAAGCACTTCTCTCTTTAGCCCAGTAAACTTCATCGTTAGAAGAAAAAAAAAACCAGTCAAACTGAATTAAAGGGCCAGGCATGGTGGCTCATGCCTGTAATCCCAGCACAATGGGAGGCCGAGGTGGGCAGATCACCTGAGGTCAGGAGTTCAAGACCAGCCTGGCCAACATGGGGAAACCCTGTCTCTATTAAAAATATAAAAATTAGCCAAATATGGTGCCCAGCACCTGTAGTCCCAGCTACGTGGGAGGTTGAGGCAGGATAATTCCTCGGACCTAAGGCAGAAGTTTCAGTGAGCTGAGATCATGTCAGGGCACTCCAGGCTGGGAGACAGAACAAAGCTCCATCTCAAAACAAAAAAACAAACCTAATTAATGGTACATAGTTACTTTGGCTGTTGGTTGCGTTCCCTCTGCCCTTTTGCTCTAGCAAACGTTTTCCCCGCCTTTAGTTTCCCCCTCTTTTCTTGGTTTTTTCTTTTCTCAAGCCTTTAAGGAGAAAGGATAAAAAATAATAACTAAAGTGCCACTCCTATTTTCAAAACGTTTTATCTTTTTCTTTACTTGCATGTGGTGGTGACTCTCCTCCTTCCTTAGGTGGAAGAGAATATAATCTTTTGTTTATATTGTGGTCTACTTAAAAGTGAGGTTTCTTACCTTCATTTTAACAGAATTTCTAAAGGCAGTTGACAGTTTCTATGTCTGAACCTTAAATTTCCTTGGTGACAGCTTTACCAGGGCAACCTTCAAAAATCTGTAAAACAGATTTATTTAATATTTAGTGGGTATGTTTAGTCTGGTGGGAGGTGGGTGCATTCTGTGCCTGTACCATGAGACCACTTACAAAGAGTCAATGACAAAGTGACAGCAGTTCTCTTTTAGTAAACTTGGGATGCTCTTGTTTTTTGGACCCCTAGCTGCACAGCCTCTGGGAAAAGTCTTTAGAGAATAAGGCACAGGAGGAATGACTAGTACCCATTAGCCACTGGTTTGAGGGCAACAGGGTGCTATGGACCAGTGGTAGCTGAATAACTTTTCTCAGTCAAGTCATGATTATCCTAATCACTGTGATTTGGTGCCACCAATTCCTGAAAATCCTGCCAAGGGCAGCATAAAAATGTACCCAGGTAAGAGCTTCCCAGCCCTGGCAAAATAAGAGAGTAGGGCAAAGAAGAGTAAGAGTGAAGGGAGGGTAAAACAGCAGGATCTGGTGACCACTCTCAGGAGAAATATTGAGAACCCCTACAAGACAGAGACACTATTATCAGAAGAAGGGCAGTGAACACCACCACCACACACGTAGATATGGATATGTATTTTTTCTTTTGTTTTCTCTTGGGTAGTCTTCACCCACCACTCACATTGAAAGGAGCTCTATGGAATTAGGGCAAACGTGTAATTGTGTGGTGCTATCTTACAAAGCTATCACTTAAATAAATATGTAAAAATACATCACTCGGGAAGAAACAGCAGAGTGGAAGAGAGCAAAGCACTTGTCATCTGACAAACACAAATTCAGAGGTTTGGGTAGAAGCAAAAGGTTAGACGAATGCTGAATAGCAGTGTTTGGTAATGATAGAAGAATAGATGCTCAAATGCTCAGAGCTCATAAAGGTGCATTTTAAAATCAGGAGTTACTGAAAGAAGATGGAGTCAGTGTTAGTTTGGCCCACAGGCCCGGCGGTGTATAAGGATATCCGGCCGGCTTTTCCTTTCTGCCTTGTTCTCCTGGAGTGTGTTATCTGCTTAAGCTGTGTGGCGGAGCTAGCACATCGGCCCCCTGTGAGAGCGTCTCCTATAGACTTGGGGTGAACTGTTCACTGTCTTGTTGTCTAGGCCATGGGCTTCAGGAGACTGTGTCGGTGTCTGTGTGCCTCTGCTCAGAAGGCTACTCTCCGGTGACCATGGGCTCTGGCTCGGTGACCTACGTGGACAATATGGCTTGCAGGCTGGCTCGTCTGCTGGTGATGCAGACCGATCGCCTTACAGCCAGCAGCCACCAGACCCTGCTGACCCCATTTGCCTTGACGGCGGAAGCGCTGCCTGCCTTGGATGAGGAGCTCGTGCTGGCTCTGACCCATCTGGAATTGCCTCTAGAGTGGACTCTGTTGGGAAGTTCTTCACTTGAAGGTGGGTCATCACCAGAAAACTCAGATATCTCCTCTGTGTGTCAAGTTCAGAATGTTCCTTACAGTATACTGTCTGTTCCCCTGGGCAGGTTTTCCTGCCCACTTTGTACCTGAACTTTGCTCTGATGTGGAGGGGTTCCCCGAGGTCCTGAGCCATTCATCTCTGGACTGGTTTATGTGACTGCATGCCAGGAGGTTTGGGGTAAATGAAGAGCCTTGTCTCAAGCGGGAAAAGACTGTTTCTTTATGGTATGCTCTTGAGCCAGCTGCTCTGGGCTGTGGCCCCACTTCTCTTGGCAAGTTTTCTTGCTGTGAGAAGGGGACATTGCTGCCCTGTTTCCAAATAGGTAGGGTCATTGGACAAGAAAGATAATGTCGCCAACTCTGTGAAACACTTAGAAGACATGTGACCACATGGGAAAAATAACCAATGCATTGACATCTTTGAAAATGTCAGTGTCACTGAGAGCATTTGTGTTACATTTGTACTAGTTTTTGAAGTACAAAAGACCGAATGGACTCTGAATACTAAGTATTTGGAATCTGTGTGTGAGCAGGGCTATAGATATTATATATAGGCCCATACTAGACATGAGGCTAAACTGATCAATAGATGCTTTTTAAAAGTGAAAAAATATATATATATTTTGAGATATGGGGTCTCACTGTGTTGCTCAGGCTGATCTTGAACTTCTGACTTCAGTGATCCTTCTACCTCAGTCTCCCAAAGTGCTGGGATTACAGGCATGAGCCAACATGTCCAGCCAATAGATACTTTTTATTGGTGATTACAAGTTATATTTTATTGGAAATACACAGATGTTGTTTTGTAATTTACTGAATACAACATATATCATTGCTGTTTTTTGTATTCTTCCTGTGACCTTAGCTTTGTGGTCAGATGATGCTATTTTTGAGAGTTTCTGCTTCCTGATAAATTCTAGTTCTAAGTTTCAAGTTGGCTTAAATTTGATCATGGATGAGATTAAATGCACTACTCTAGGTAAAGGGGTGTGAGTTTTGTAAACAGAATTTTAAGGTCATAAGTCACAATCAGAGAGGATCTCTGTTTCTTTCATTTAATCGGGGTCACACTAAAACTCTCCTAGGCACTTAATGATGTCTCTTGTTTTTAAGACCTTGGATGAGGGAAATCACAAGTTTAGTCCAGCACTGAGCCATCCCTGAATCCTGTGTGCTGCACTCTGCTGTGTGGTTGCAGATTGATATATATGGAGTGGGCTCCCTGAGGGTGTGGGTTGTGTTTGTTCTGCTCACTGTTATCTCCAAGGACTCAGCAAAGAGATAGGAAACATAAGGGGGAGTTGCAATGATGATACTTGAAAGGTCTTAGCATACATCATCGATTCATTCAACAAATTCTTTAAAAAAATTTTTTTTAGGAACAGGGTCATCTTCCTCTGTTCCCTAGGCTGGAGTGTGGTGGCACAATTATAGCTCACTGCAGCCTCAAACTCTTGGGCTCATGTGACCCTCCTTCCTCAGCTTCCTGGGTATCTAAGATTACAGGTGTGTGTCACATGCCTGGCTAATTAAAAAAAAGAATTTTCTTTTTTTTTCTTTGCTGTATTTCTCAGGCTGGTTTCAAACACCTGGCCTTAAGCGATCCTCCCACCTTGGCCTCCCCAGTAGCTGGGATTATAGGCGCCTGGCTCAACAAATACTTCTTGAACTCTTGCTATGTGCTAAGCCCTTCTATACAGGAGAATTGCAGTAGTAATACTTGATCATCTCGAGATATGCCCTTTCTATCTCACATATGTGATAGATGACATATATAATCTATATTAATATATAGTAGATATAGATTTATATATCTATGATATATCTTGTCTATATCTAAATATTATATACATATAATGTTTTCTGGCTAGGAAACTTCATTTTCTGAAGCCTCTTGGATTTTTAAAAAGATTCCTAACTCTAATCTTGGAAGGTGGTGTTTTTGTTTGTTTGTTTGTTTGTTTGTTTGTTTGTTTTAGAGTAGATCCATTTGACAAAGCCACAAAGGTTTCAGGATTTCTCACTTGGTGCACTCAAGCCCATGAGTAAGGAAGAGCATCACAGCCTCATGCAGGGGCAGATGCAGGTCAGTCCCGGGGCTCCCCCCAGGCCGGCAAGTCTCTTAGCACAGCAGCTTGGTGCCTGCAGTAGTTTAAGCTGCACCTCTGAAAAATTACAAATTGTTGAATGTCATGAAACCTCATAACTGCCCACAAATAGCTTAAACTAAAGGTCTCCAAAATGGAATTCATGTTACCCACATGCTATATTTATTTTTCATGCTGATATTTAGAAATACATTAATACTCTCTAGTATTTAATATGTGGATTGCAATAATACATGCATACAATTTTCCATTCTGGGCATGTCTGGTCAAAGTTATTTTTACTGGTAGAGGTACCTAAAAAAATAAGTTTGGAGAATACTGAGCTAAACCCCAAGTTGTCAAGGGTCATCTTATTGCCATTTCCCTTGCTATTTGGAAATACATTCTTATTTACCAAGCTTTTTAGCTGTTGTGGCCTTTGATTTATCCATATCTTTATAATGGATAGATTTATGTCACCAGGAGGTCCTTTCTGACCCCTCTACCAGTATTTATATATGATATATGTATTTTCATGAGACAAAAACTTGAGCGGTTTCTTTTCATGGTAAAACACTTTTCTATTCTAGAGTCCTAGTTGTTAAGACTGTGTGCTGTGGGGCCAGATTCAAATCCTGACCTTATTACCTCCTGGCTATGAGACCTGGGAAAGTTATTTTAGTTCTGGTGATGCACATTTTTAATTCCTAAAATAAGGCATAGTAGTAGCTGCTTCATTGGCTGGTTGTGATGATTAAATTAGATAATGTATGGTAAGACCTCTGGAACAGTATCTGAACACATTAAGTTCTCAGTAAAAGGTGATGTTGGTATGTGCATGTGAATACGTTTTCATGTATAGAGTGTATTGTATGCACTTGTATGTGCATAGATAGAAAGCAAATACAATTGGTTTGGACAAGTGAAGCTAAAGGCAAGGTATAAATAATTCCTTGAAAACAATTCCTTGAAAATTTCTAGGAATGTTTCTAGACTTTCTCTAAAAGCAGTTTATGGTATTTGAGGTAACATTGTCTGCAGCCTAGGTTTGTAATATAGCTTCTCTACAACCTCAGTGGCAAGCAACAGGGCCAATGCTCATGTTTGAAGCTAAATTTTACTCTCAGGTTTATGACCATCTTATGAGATTTGATTCAGCCTCCCATATGTTTAAATCTCTGTATCTGCCTGTTCACACTTCAGTTCTGTTATGCAGGTATGTAAGGGCTCATATATGGATAATGGCTAATGTTAGATTGGTAGATTTTAACAGATGTATTTATCAGGACATTTTTGTTGAAATTATTCCAGATTGAAATATAAATTCTTCTGTGACAGTTTTAATTTTGTACTTTAGAAATTGTATTAGATACTAGATAGAAGGGAAACATGGAATTTTTATTGTGTTTACTAAACCAAGTAGTTGGACACAGATTAATCATTTTACGGTTGGGAATAAACAAGAGCATTTGGTGAAGGACTAACACTGATTTCCTAGATGGGCTGGGTTATATTAGGTTTTTACAATGCACGTGTACACTCTATGGCTGTATTTTGACTCATTGCCTATTCGTGATCATTTGGTGGGGTTCTGCTAATCTTGAACTGTTTTGGATTTCTTTTTTGTTGTACTTTTAATTTAATACAGTTTTAATCTAAGCAATTTAAAAACTCTTATGTGCTTATACATCTTTTTTAGTATACATATTTTATTTGTATTGCTTGTCTTGAGGTAGATAAATTATAATAATGAAGTGAGAAATAAACTGTGACATAGGTCCCACTGGGAGTTATAATGTATTAGTGGTAGTGGCATCACAGATGGAAAACAATTTCTTTCCTAGTAATTATGTCTTCCAGTACTTACCAAAAATTATTTTAATGCTCAGTGTTCACTCTTATTAAAAATTCTTTGTGTTTATTTATTTCTCCAAATATAAATAGATTTACTAAATGAATATTCATTGATTTCTGTAATGACTTTGTCTTGGAAGAGTGATCAAAACCTTACTGTGACACATTACTGTATTTCTTGCATTTTATAATAAACTTCTCATTTTTTCCCCCTTGTCAATCATTGAGAGTTATCAGGAAGGACTGGGAACCTGGAAAAAGGCCAGAGTCTGAGTGGAGCGTGGATCTCATAACGAAAAGCAGAGTCTTCTTTCAGCCCTGTGTCTTACCCATCATTAGTCACAATGCAACTTCATTACGTGTTCTAGGAAAGGAAATATCCCAGATTTTATTTAATTTTAGACCATAAATAAAATTAGATTTCCAGCTTATAAAAATTAAGCCCATTCCTTTTATGAAACAGCATTCATAATAGAGGCTTGTGCAGGGTCTCAGAAGCCCAAATTTGTAGTAAAGTATTGAATAGTAATATAATTATCCAACAGAATCTCACAATTTATTTTATTTTATTTTTTGTTTGGGGTTTTTTGCTTGTTTGATTTTTGGGCAGAAATCTTTTCTCAGAGATTTGTATAATTTTGACAATTAGGTTAACTGACATAACATATTCTAATGTTTTATGTGCTGATGCTCAGATGACTTTGGAGTTGAAAGCCCCCTGCACCTTCCTGCTCCATCAAACTACCTCCCTTCTCTTGTGTTCCCAGTAGGTTGACATGACTGGCAGGCACCAAGCTTGCCATCACCAGTGAGGGGCTGCCATGTGGGTAAAGAACCCAAGGGTACTACAAATGGCATCTCCAAAGACAGATGGCATCGTTCCTGTGAACATACTCATTTTTCTCTTAACCTATGGAGTAGGTTGAGCTTGTCCTGGTTAGGTTTTCTGATTTAAGAGAAAAATAAAGCCCACTTCCTTAAAAAGAAGTCATATGAAGAATATTTCTCATATATGTTTACACATATAAACGAATATATAACAATTTGGAAGACTCGATATTTTTTGCCAGAGTAAATTACTATTACTTTGACAAATGAACTTGAACTCTTCTGTAGTTTTCTAGGTAAAAGTAGTTCATATGATCAAAGGTCTCCTAAGAGGTAGAAGTTCTGCTCATTATGGACAAATGGATTATTTGTTTTATCAATCATAAAAATAAAACCTGTGTTTGTTTTTATTTTTTATTTTTTGAGACAAAGTCTCACTCTGTTGCCCAGGTTGGAACACAGTGGCGTGATCTCAACTCACTGCGACCTCTGCCTCCTGGGTTCAAACGATTCTCCTGCATCATCTTCCCAAGTAGCTGGGACTAGTGTGCCACCACGCCAGGCTAATTTTCATATTTTTAGTAGAGATGGAGTTTCACCATGTCGGCCAGGCTGGTCTCAAACTCCTGACCTCAAGTGATCCACCCGCCTTGGCCTCCCAAAGTGCCAAACATGGTTTTGTAAAGATGCTACAATGAATTGAATCTGCAGGGCAAAAATATTAAGATATTTAACAAAACAAAGTGTTACCTGGTAGATTGCTTTGTCAAGTTTAAAGAGTTAAGCTTTTCTGCTGCCTTTATAATTGGTTCTATGAGTGAAAGAAAAATTTAATATTAGCTAATTGAACTTTTGGAACTCTTCTACAGGACTGTTTTGGACTTAAACACACTGTGTATTTAGAGGATCCAGCTTCTCATTCTGTGGGTCTATGGTTGCTTGGAGAGCTGTCCCCAAAGAAAATCAATTGGTGGAACTATTAGGACCCAGGGAGGGTGGCTTAGAGAATTTAATATTTTAATTATTTATTTAATTATTTAATTATTCCAAAAATTAGATTAAGAGCATATTCCTTAACTTGCAAATACAACCAACAAAGTTATAACAACCACAACAGATTTAAACTTGAATCCAGAAATTAGAGAAATGATTCATTAGTTTCAAGGACAAATCCAAGTACTGTCTATTTGTACAAGTCACCGCATAATTAGTAGTGCGTTAAAGGAAATATAGAAAACCTTGTCATGGCCCATGTGTGTAATGTATAAGTAAAGTAATGGGATGTTCTTACTAGGAAGAAGGATCGTTAGTATATTGCTCTGCTCTTGCCTTAATAGGGTCTTCATAAATTAGTAACTTTAGAAGGAGAATGTTTGTTTTTCTATGCTTTACACATAATGGAAAGAAAAGGAAAAGAAATACAGAGGCCCAAATGAACTTTATAAGAAACTTCATAAGAGCTGGGGTATACAGCAGTTCTTTGTTTCCCCTAACTTTATTATTTTTAAAAATTTCAGTAGGTTTTTGGGAAACAGTATGTTTTGGGTACAGCAGTTCTTAAAATGTGTCTTGATTGTTCAATGTTCACCTAAGTTTAGAAAGCAGTTTTAACATTGCTTCTCATCTTCAGGTAAAGCCGTTACGTGAGAATTAACACTTCATTATGAAAGAGTGGATGGGAACTACTCATTTTACGGGACAGTCACATCTTGCTTCAAGCCACATACCCTGAACCTTCTAGGCAACAGGAGAAGGGAATGTGTGTCTTAGCAATGTTTGACAGAGAAAAATATCTGTTTTTCTTTCTTTGAATAGAGAAAAGAGATCTGTAGCCAGTAGGAAGCAAGATTTGTTTAATGTTTGAAATGGAGCGTGGCTTGTGTTTTTATCTTTGAATACTGTCTGCTGGCCTTAGATATAGAAAGAAAATAGAGCAAGTCCCCAGAACCTGGCACTGTAGCTTGGCCTGATGACAGCACTGCGTCCAGGTCTTACTAACCAGAGAAGGGCAAACTGATTTATAAGACTTACTTGCTGGCCTACGGACAAAGTAAAATGTCAGCTTTGTTACTCTGCTGTAAAGCTTTGTACTGGACACAAGTTTGAAATAACATTAGCTGAAACACCAGTGGGTAGGAAACCCATAAAGGACAGATTTATTACAAAATACAAGTTTCCAGTATTTTTTTTAAGTTTTGAAATTAATACATTATGAGTAACAACTGATTCTGGGGTTTCGTATGTTTCTCTTGGAAATCTTGACATTTTTTAAGGGGTTGGTACACAGTCTTGCTGTCTAGCCTTCTATCACCGCCGATAGTATCTAATGGGACAAACATCTCCGTACCTTTTCTGACATTTCAAGCTGGTAGTATATTCCATCTGTTGCTAAGGTTTAACCCACTGGATGAACACTAGGCGTGGAGAGAATGTTCTTGAGATCCTATGGCACTTGTTATGATGGTAAATCGATAAAATTGTTTCACAATCCTTAGCTATACATATGTATATTATTTGTGAAGTTTTAAATCCTTAATTTAAAAATGTCTTCTTTGTCTTACATTCCTTTTGTAGTTTTAATCTTTGAGGAATATGTTTTCTGGCAGTAAAGAATTCAATACAGAATTAAACTTCTAAGGAAAAGGACTCCTCTCCCTCCAATCATTTGAATTTACTTTTCAGTTTAAGTAGGTAAACTCTTATTGAGCACATTCTCTGTTTAAGGTACTACATGTTAAATAAGAAACAGCAGCTTAAACTCTCCCTTAAAAAATAAGCTTCCTACTTTTGTCTGGCAACAATGGTCCTTAGACTGGAACAGAGAATTACACATTTACTCTCACATCTGGGAAATAGAATATAAGGTTGGATTCAGGTCACTTTCTCTCCCTCAATTGTAATTTTCAAGGACAAAAAACTGTAAATGGAAGCTAACAGCCTACCCTAATGAGCTTCCCAAAGGATTAGAGATTGTAGAAAGTTTTGAAGTCCCATTCCTGGCTTCCCTCCTCTGGGGCTTTTCTCCCCTTAAAACACAGCACAAGCTGAGTGCAGTGGCTCATGCCTATAATCTCAGCACTTTGGGAGGCCAAGGCAGGCGGATCATGAGGTCAAGAGATCGAGACCATCCTGGCCAACATGGTGAAACCCCATCTCTACTAAAACGACAAAAATTAGCTGGGTGTGGTGGCACGCGCCTATGGTCCCAGCTACTTGAGAGGCTGAGGCGGGAGAATCGCTTGAACCCAGGAGGCAGAGGTTAAAAAACAAAAAAACACGCAACCCCTGCCCAAAAAAAGTAGCAGGATGACCATAGCAGTTTTTGCTTGCATGCAGGAGATTAAAATTGAATTTGAAAATGACAGCAAGAAAGGAATTTCTTCATAATCTTGAAGGAAAAAGTTAAAATTTTGCTATTCTCATAGATTTCTTAATAGGGTTTGAATGCTGGCGGTTGTCCTTGTACTACTTTATCTGCAAACCAAATGAAACATTGGTTTGTAGATAAAACATTGGTTTTAAAACTACCAATGTTTGGAAGTTAAAACGCTCATGATTGAAAAAGCTGGGTAAGAGAGATCTGGGGAGGAGAGGGGGGCAGGGAGCCGGAAGATATGGTGTATTCTTAGAGAAATGACCAATTATGTGTCATGTTGCAAAGTCCCGCTTTACTTTGCCCAGTGACATTTAAGAAGCCTTGTCTGACTCTCTCAAATACAAGTCTTGGTGTGGGCATGAAGCTGTAGAATAGAAGCCTCAAAAAATATTCTGTAATCCTACCCTAGGTTTCCACATACCTACTGTCCTCTTCCACACCTATAACTGTAGTTGTTTTTATTTTGCAAGTTTGATGTGAGAATGTATGTGTGCTGTGAGTGGCAACACATCAGGTCAATATCTGGAGGAGAGGAGGGGCCTGAGTGTCAGGCTTGAGCCTGGGTCCTTAGAATTCGGTCAGCTCAGGTTCTTTCTGCTCTTTTTCCCCTCACTCTCATCAATTTGTTGATTTTTTTAAGGTTTTATATATGTATGTGTGTGTGAGTGTGTGTGTGTGTGTGTGTGTGTCTGTGTGTGTGTATATATATATATATATATATTTTTTTTTTTTAGATGGAGTTTCACTGTATTGCCTAGGCTGGTCTCAGACTTCTGAGCTCAAGCGATCCTCTTTCCTCATCCTTCCGAATAGCTGGGAATGTAGGTGTATGCCCCCACGACTAGGTAATTTTTTTTTTTTTTGTAGAGATGAAGGTCTTGCTATGTTGCCCAGGCTGGTCTCCAACTCCGGGGCTCAAGCGATCCTCCTACCTCAGCCTCTGAGTAGCTGGGACTACAGGCACAAGCCACCACATCTGGCTGGTTCTATCTTTTCTTGTCCTCTTTAAAAAATCTATTTTGAGCATTTTATTCTTGTATAAATTTTTCTCCATAACTCCCATCTTTCCATCTGCAGTTTATGATAGGAGATACAAGTATATATAGTATTACATGAGTCAATCCCTGATTTTTAAAAAAAGAAGTTCCCAATTCTTAATGTATATGACTTTCTTATGTTTCTCGTCAAAATGTTTAATTTTTATAGTCTTGGTTTTGTTGTTGTTGTTGTTGTTGGCTTTAATGTATTCTTTCTTGACAAGTACATGAGATATCACTGCAGTTGAGGCCAATTCAAGCCATCCTTTGTATAATGGGAGGCATAATGGTTAAGAACTTGAGTTTTGGAGGTAGAAAAATCCTTCATGTTTCAAATCCTTCATGTTTCATATACTACTTAAGTAAACCTGGGCAATTGCATAATTATGTCAAGCTTAGTTTCTGCCCCTATAAAATAAGAATAATAATAATATATACATCTAGAATGGCTGTCAGGATTAAATGAGAGAATGCATATAAAGTGCTGAATAAATGTTAGCTCTTTATAGAAACAAGGAAGGTAAAATCCTCATAGTCACTGACACTGAGTAAGAACAAAATAAATATGATATGGTGGTTCATGTCTGTTTTTCATTCATGGATAATCGTTGCCCATCTGTATTCCTGGTTGACTTTTTTCCAAAGTCCCCTTCCTCCCTCCAGACATGGCAGCACTTTTTATACTGATTTCTTGTTTGATTTATCCCATTTACCTTCCTTTTCTAGTCTCACCAGAATATCCATTGTTAATTGTGCCTTACTGAAGGAAAGGATGAAATAATCCATTGAAGCTGTAGATCGTAGCCAAAGAGTATCGTATTTCTAATATTTTTCAATCTGTGACTTTGGACACAAGACTCTGGCTTCCAGTGCAAGGGCACTGAGTGGACCCTGCCTGGCTGTAGGTGAATGGCCAGTTTCCAGGTTATGTTTGAAGGCAGACTACCAATGCAGACTTCAAAGGGCCATCTGTGAGGCATGGTGAGTCCACACTTTTCCCGCCTGTTAATAATTAAATTAGACTGCAATGTATTTTCATTTGTCTCCCAAACAGAACAGGGTCCCTGGAGAGTCAAGTGGGAAGGTGTCTGAGAATTCTAGCTCCCTTGGGGTATAAGTAGCGGGGAGATCTTGCAGAACAGTGCCTGCACATGGTAGCCAATCAGCAAATATCTGTTGAGTGAATGAATGTGGACTTGAATCATAGCCTTGAAGCAACATTAACAAATGAAAGAAAAATGGATACAGGCTGGAAAGAGGAGGTATGCCATAATTGCTACTTACAACACCTAATGACCGCCTGTTGCCCGAAGTGTGGGATTACAACACATTTTTCTTAATAGTACATCTGGTATGCTACACTGATGCAATTACAGTGTCCCATAAGCAGGCAGCTAGTTCCTTGCAATTATGCCTTTAAATTGTAACCAGAGGGAAATTGTTATCAAAAATACCACATATCTATTTAATGACTGTTTATTGTATTTTTTGTATTAAAAAGATCAGACAAATATGTAAAACTGCTTAGTCCCCCCAGTACTGGCTTTTATAGTTCTTGAAAGCCCGGTCCCATTTGTTATTTTCATTACAGCCCCCTGGCAATCCCAGGTAGTAGGCTAGGCAGATAACATGCCGCTTTTACAGATCAAGTCTAACTTGAAACTTGAGAATTAAATGGTTTCCCATTGAATTCTAGTTATTAGCTGTAGGCTTGGTACGTGTTCAGATCCAGAGCTTTGAATCCTTTGTATGCCTTCTTTGCACCATACAGTGTTGTATCTGGGCGTCAATATCTTAAAGTTGTGGCTACATGCATAATTTAGTCTGGAAATGTCCCCAGAGTGTGAAGGTCAAAAATTGAGTTGGCATCTTGAAATTCTGAAAAAGACTTTTAAAAGTTGAAATTGATTTAATACTCGTTCCACAAGCTAAAATAAAGTATATCTTGCCAATATGAGATGCAAAATCCAGAAAGTGCATTCCGATATTATACATCACTATGAGAATTTTCTGGAATGAATGTGTGTGTGATGGGTGTTTTCCCAGATTATTTTCTGGTGATCTGTAGCCAGAGGTGGTTGTAATATGAGTGTCTCCACTGTGCTGAAGCAGAAAACAAGTTTTAGGGAGCAAAAACCTGCCCTTATGCTTGTTTCAGTCCTCCTCCTCTATCTTTTGGGTTTATGATCCAGCCACGCCCACCATGTTGGTCTTGTGCTCTGTGGAATGTCCTGTTTTTATGCCTTTCTTACGAGTGCATTTGTATTTGCAATTCCTATCCTGGACTCACCAACTTCTGATCTCCTGTATAAAAGGCTGATTTGTTTATCTACACGCCAGAGCTCTGCGTAGGCTGTGTAAATGGAAGATGCTCTAAAGCACAACCCCTTTCTCAATCTGATTGAGAATCCTGAAAACATCTTAAAGATTGTGTATGATACCCATGCCAAATTCTCTCTTCTACTCTCCATGTAAATTTTTGATATTTTTTTTCATTGTCTATACTTTTCATTCATCATTTTTGGCATTTTATAAATATCTGTAAATTTTCATATCATGATACACGATGTAGGTTGAATTACTTTAACAAGTAGATCAGTTTTCTTGCAGTCCAGGCAGTTTCCTTACTTGTACTCACACTCTTTGTGTCTAGAGCTACAAAGAATGAACTAAACCTAGAGCTGTAGTTCCTCAGAGGGTGATTTCATGGGCCAGATATTTATAGACAGTCCCTGATTTATTATGGTTTGATTTATGGTTTTGATTTTATCATTGTGTAAAAGTTGATGGTGTGAAAGCAACATACATTCAGTAGAAACTATACTTCAAAGTTTGAATTTTGACCCTTCCCTGGGCTAGCCATATGCAGTATGATATCCTTATGCTGGACAGTAATGGTGAGCCATGGCTCCCACTCAGCCAGCCACACAATCACAAGGGTAAACAGCCAATACTTGACGGTGCCTGCATTGTGTGGCCAGTAGTTTTTGGATATTGTGTTTTATGTGTGGCTATCCCATCTTATCTACAAAACACCCATTTTCAACTTACACCATTTTCTACTTACGATTGGTTTATTGAGATGTAATTCCATTGTAAGTCAAAGAGTATCTGTATTTTATTTGGAACAAAAATAAGCTAGCTGTATGCTTCTCAAGGGCAGGAACCATACCCATCTTTGTATCCACAGGGCCTGGCAGATAATAATGGTCTCATTTAATGTTTGTCTACTAAATGACGTAGATGAACAAATTGAGACCTGCATGAATACATATGTGACTTTGGACATCAGAATATAACTTATTTTAATGAGATGAATTTTAAAAAAATTTAGTCTTCTAAAAACGTATTGTGTTGAATACATTTCAGTGGCTCCACTCAGGTGTTGTGAAATATTACTAAGAAATATAAATACTTCTGAATTAACTTGTATTTAAAATTGTTATTTGCTTCTAAATGATTGTATCCATCCCATTTTAGCTAAAATTTTAAAAATTTTGCTAAATGTTTAAGCTCTTTCCTGGTCTAGCAGTAAGAGATGTAGATTAAAAATTACTTGTAAAACTCACAGAATGCTCTTTTTGTTGTTCTTTGGTAAAATCTTACATCTAATAGGTCTTATTAAGAGCTGACTGGGTAGGCTGTGTTATAAAAGGAAGAAATATAAAAGGTTGTATTTTGCTAACCACTTATTTATTTAAATTAGCAGAGCCCAACTCTGGCTTTGCATTGGATTCACTTGAGAATCTTTGGAAAGTGTGATGCCTTGGCCCTGCCAGAGAAATTCTGATTTAATTTTTCTGGAGAGGACCTTGAACATCAGTCTTATTAAAAAATAATAAAATAAGCTAGATAATTAACCAAGTTCTCCTGAACTCACAATCACTGTTAGAGGAAATGTAAATTATTACTACCACTTTGGAAAACACAGCAGCATTATCTAGTACGTTTAGATAAATGAATATCTCATAGCAAATCCATTCCACAGCAATTCCATTCCTACCTATAAACCCTAGCAAGAAAACATGCTGATATGGTTTGACTGTGTCCCTACCCAAATTTCACCTTGAATTGTAACTCCCACAATTCCCACATGTCATGGGAGAAACTGGTGGGAGGTGATTGAATTATGGGGGTGGGTCTTTCCTGCACTGTTCTTGTGATAGCGAATGAGTATCATGAGATCTGATGGTTTTTAAAATGGGAGTTTTCCTGCACAAGCTCTCTCTCTCTTGCTGCTACCATGTAAGAAGTGCCTTTCACCTTCTGCAATGATTGTGAGGCCTCCCTAGCCATGTGGAACTGTAAGTCCATTAAACCTCTTTCTTTTGTAAATTGCCCAGTCTTGGGTATGTCTTTATTAGCAGCATGAAAATTGACTAATACAGTAAATTGGTACCAGTAGAGCAGGGTATTGCTTAACAGATACCCAAAAATGTAGAAGCGACTTTGGCACTGGGTAGCAGGCAAGGGTTGAAACAGTTTGGAAGGCTCAGAAGAATACAGGAAAATGTGCGAAAGTTTGAAACTTCCTAGAGACTTGTTGAATGGCTTTGCCCAAAATGCTGATAGCAATATGGACAATAAAGTCCAGGCTGAAGTAGTCTCAGAATGAGAATCTTGTTGAGAGCTGGAGCAAAAATAACTCTTGTTATGTTTTAGCAAAGAGCCTTGGCAGCATTTTGCTCCTGTCCTAGAGATTTGTGGAATTTTGAACTTGAGAGAGATGATTTAGGGCATCTGGCAGAAGAAATTTCTAAGCAGCAAAGCATTCAAGATGTGGCTTGGGTGCTGTTAAAGGCATTCAGTTTTATAAGGGAAGCAGAGTATAAAAGTTTAGAAAATTTGCAGCCTGACAACATGATAGAAAAGAAAATCCCATTTTCTGGGGAGCCATTCAAGCTGGCTGCAGAAATTTGCATAAGTAACAAGGAGCTGAATGTTAATCCCCAGGACAATGGGGAAAATATCTCTAGGGCATGTCAGAGGTCTTCATGGCAGCCTCTCCGTTCACAGGCCCAGAGACCTAGGAGAAAATGGTTTCATGGGCTGGGCCCAGGGTCCCCATTCTGTGTGCAGCCGAGGGACTTGGTGCCCTGCATCCCAGCCACTCCAGCCATAGCCAAAAGGAGCCAACATAGAACTCGGGCTTTTGCTTCCAAAGGTGCATGCCTCAAGCCTTGGTAGCTTCCATGTGGTGATGAGCCTGCAAGTACACAGAAGTCAAGAATTGAGGTTGGGGAACCTCCACCTAGATTTCAGAGGGTGTATGGAAATGCCTGGGTGTCCATGGCAGAAGTTTCCTGCAGAGGTGGGGGTCTCATGGAGAACCTCTGCTAGGGCAGTATGGAAGGGAAATGTGGGGTGGGACCCCCTACACACAGTCCCTACTTGGATACTGCCTAGTGGAGCTGTGAGAAGAGGGCTACCATCCTCCAGACCTCAGAATGGTGGGTCCACTAACAGCTTGCACTGTGCACCCGGAAAAGCCACAGACACTCAACACCAGCCCATGAAGGCAGCCGGGAGGGAGGCTGTACACTGCAAAGCCACAGCAGCAGAGCTGCTCAAGGCCATGGGAACCCACTTCTTGCATCAGTGTGAGCTGAATGTGAGACATGGAGTCAAAGGAGATTATTTTTGGAGCTTTAAGATTTGACTGCCATGCTGAATTTTGGAATTGCATAGGGCCTATAGCCTCTTTGTTCTGGCCAATTTCTCCCATTTGGAATGGGTGTATTTACCCAATGCCTGTACCCACATTGTATCTAGGAAGCAACTAACCTGTTTTTGATTTTACAGGCTCATAGGTGGAAGGGACTTGCCTCGACTCAGATGAGACTTTGGACTTTTGAGTTAATGTTGAAATGAATTAAGACTTTGGGAGTCTGTTGGGAAGGCATGATTGGTTTTAAAATGTAGTTTGGGAGGGGTTGGGGTGGAATAACATGATTTGACTGTGTCCCCACCCAAATCTCATCTTGAATTGTAACTCCTACAATTCCCATGTATTGTGGGAGGAACCTGGTGAGAGGTAATTGAATTACGGGGATGGGTCTTTCCTGCACTGTTCTCATGATTGTGAATGAGTCTCACAAGACCTGATGATTTTCAGGATGGGAGTTTCCGTGCACAAGCTCTCTTTCTTGCTGCTGCCACGTAAGAAGTGCCTTTTGTCTTCTACCACGACAGTGAGGCCTCTCTAGCCATGTGGAACTGCAAGTCCATTAAACCTCTTTCTTTTGTAAATTGCCTAGTCTCAGATATGTCTTTATCAGCAGCATGAAAACGAACTGATACACATGCAAACATCAGAAAAAATATTTTACCTTGTATCTGTGTGTGTGTGTGTGTGTGTGTGTGTGTGTGTGTGTGTGTGAGAGAGAGAGAGAGAGAGAGAGAGAAAGAGAGAGAAAGAGAGAGGCAGAGGGAGACAGAGACAGATAAACGGAGAGGTATACTCATACCAGTGGACCCCAGGAGAACAAATATCCTTCTTCCTTTCCTAGTCAAATTCTTCTCTTTTTCCTAAGTGGTATTATGCTGACTTTCATAGTAGCCATTTCCTTGCTTTTCTTTACAGTTTTATTACCTATGAATATGTGCCTAAGTAATAATTTTAATGTTTACTCTTTTTGAACTTCATATTAATTGAAACATATCCTTTGTATTTTGTGACTTGATTTTTCCCTCTTGACATTATATTTATTACTTCCTTCTGTGTTAATATGTAATTCATTTTGTTAGAATGTTATTGTATTTTTTTTTTTTTTAGAAAAAAAGAATGAAAGAGAAAGAAAGAGGAAGAGATTTTAGAAAAAGAGAGAAAAGGAGAAAGAAAGAAACCGCAAAAGAAAGAAAAAAAGAATGAAAGATAGAAAGAGGAAGAGAAAGAGGGAGAG